>JAPSGF010000018.1:803343-817004 GCA_035772895.1 Perdix hodgsoniae | reverse complement strand
TCTAAGTGCCGTTGCTGGGAGTTCTCTCCCTCCCCCAGTCCTCAGCAAAAATACATCATGTTGGCTTTGTTAATGGTGAAACATTTAGTACACTTAACCTCAGTTTCTTTTAGTGTTTTGATGACTGCTTTCTTGCCATGATGAAGTGCTCGGGCTGGAGCTCCTTGTGAGAGGACTTTGCAATATGAAATGAGCAGGTGCAGCCCACAGAGGCTGTGTAACCAACGTGCTGCCATCTGGTCTAGGGCAGAAACCCGCTGAATCCAGTATCCTGGTTTCAAAGCAAGGAGAAGTTGCAGCAAGTTTTATACCGAGCATGTGAGAAATAGGAGGGCTGTTCCCAAAGTAATGCCTCCTGTTTATTATGTTGGCACATGACATCAGAGGCGGATGTTGGTGGTATGGCGGTAGTGGTTGAACCTTCCCATCAGTGTCCTGTTACGTGTTGTTGCTGTGTGACAGATGGCAGCAGAGGGGCAGCCTGAGAGAATGGCGTCTGACACTGAAACACGTATGAAACAATGGAGTGTCACTGAATTCCTTCATGTGGAAAAAATGGTACCCAGTGACATTCAACACAGAATCATAAAGTTGGAAAAGACTTAAGATGATCTTGATCTGAACCTAGGGGAGGTTCAAGCTGGATATCAGGAAAAAAATTCTTCAAAAATGTGGTGAGGCATTACAACAGGCTACCCAGGGAGGTGGTGGAGTCACTGTCCCTGGAGATGTTCAGGGAAAGGGTAGATGTGGCACTGAGGGACAGTGGTTAGTGGCATGGTGGGGATGGAATGATGGTTGGACTAGATAGATGATCTTAGAGGTCTTTTCTAGTGTTAATGATTCTATGTTTCTATGATTCTGTTTCCCTATTCTGGCAGGGAGAGCAGTGGCACAGTGTGATGGGTAACACGGGGTTTTATGGCCAAGTGAAATAATGGATGTTGGAGTGGAGGTTACAATGTAAACATGCACTCAGATACCAGAGTAATGAACATAGCATAAATATTTAGATGTGTTCCTACATCTAATTCTTGGCCTCATAATTCTCGTGTCAAATAGTTTATAAAAGGCAAAACTATATTTCAGTTACAGGCACAGCTTCATAATTCTTAAGGTTAATTAAGGCAGCCAAATGTGCTTCATGCCTGTCTGCTGTGGCTGTGTAACTGTACTAAGTTGTGTATCATTAAAGGCTTTTCCTATCAGTGAATGTAACAACAGTGATTGTCAGCACGTACATATCTGAGTGTTTAGCCTAGGTGACAAGCAGCAGCAATGTGCACTGTCCCTATGTCTCATATAAACATACTGTCACTTGTGTGTACACAGCAAGTAAAGGAAGAGTTAATGGTGGCTTGAGATCCTGTTACATGATGTGAACACATCTGAAATGCAGGTAGCACAGAAACAGTGTGTGCCCCAATGCCAGCTTGTGCCAGCTCCTTCCTCCTTCAGCTGCCTTTTGCTGTGCTCTTCGAGGACAGTGAACATCCCTCAGGTCGGGGATGGCAGGGATCAGGAATGTCTCTGGTAGGGCTGCATGGACAGGCCAGCATCACACCACAGGCCATCTCCTGGGACCTGAGGCAGGGCTGCTCCTGATGTCTCAGTGCCTCCTATTTGGGATTAGATGAGTGCAAGGCAAGCAATCCCCCACTGCCAGGGGAATCCCAGCCTGGCACTTCACAGTGTTTTTAAGGATGGCAAGGAGCCTTATCCAGCCTCTACATCTGCCCCAGATGCTTTGCATTCCAGTGATGTGCCACAGATGTGCTGAACCCTACAGTACAAACACTACAGCATCTCACCATCCCTAGGGCCAGCAGTTGTTGGTGGGCTCCATCCCAGGCACAGTGGATAGGAACAGCTTCACTGCCAAAGATGTCCCATGGAGTCGATAGCAGGTGACACAGCCCTGCCCCTTGCCTGTGTCAGCTGGACTACTTGTTGGGTGCCTCCTGTGCAGAGAACAGCAAAGGTCAGGCAAACAGAAGAGAGAGGAGGAGTGTTTTCCAGCCTGGCAGCACTGAGAGTGCATTGAGAATCCATCGTTGGGTTTCAGCTTGAGTTGCTCTGCAGTGGGGCGTGCCCTGGAGAGCATCCTTCTCCCAGAAGACTCAATAATTCAGCTTATCATCTTCCCAAGTGCTGGTGTCTGTCATCCCAGCATTTCACCGTTTCATCGCTGTGTCAATACAACTCATGCCCCGTCTTTCTATCTTCCATTTCTCAGTGCCGTGCCCTTTTGGGGCTTCTTTCTCTTTAAGAGGAAACTCAGCGGAAGCCGAGCTATTCAATATTGTTTCATATTATTTGGTTGTGAAACAATTTAATTTGTTTATGGCTCTAAAGGTCAGATTTGACTGTTGCCCAAATTTCTGAAGAAAAAAGAATGGATCAGACTGAAAGGGACTTTGTGGCATGATAAAATGAAGAAAGAGAAGGGGGCTAGTGAGAATATTTAACTGGAACAGCAAGGCAAACTTACCTTCAGCTCAGGTTTAAAAGCCTAGTCAATCATTAGTCATTTTTTATTATTTACCTGGTACAAAATCCCCCCAGGAGAAGAAGTACAAAAACTCACAGGCCACATTCTTGCAAATTTTAGTAGCTTGCTCAATATTTTTTTTTTTCTTTTCTTTTTTTTTCTTTTTTCTGTGATTCAAAACATTTTGAGTGGTACGGATCACATAGGTGTATTTATAGATCAGAAACAAGGAGGAAGAGCAAGGTGGTTGCGGATCCAAGCAGGGGATGTTTGTAACAGTGATGAGAGCAGGGCCAGACGGGGACTTTGAGAAGGAAGGTGATTCTCACACAGCGAGCAGAAGACAAAGGTTGCATTTACACCTGGCCAGAGGTTTAATCATCTACCATTTCCAAACATTGCAGGCTCACAATCTGTTGTGTCTGAGATCATAAAACATATCACAAACTGGAGACAAGAGAGCTGGGGCTCAATTGACCAGAGCTTATCTTTTCTTTTTCCTACTTCTTATTTTTCACTCAATTTTCTGCTTAAAAAAAAAGTGTTTTCAAAAGGACTTGTGATCCCTAAATTCTTACCTGATATAGCAGAAAACATGGTGCAAAGTAATTCTAAAAGCCAGGGAGGATTTCTATTCTTCTCTGCCTCACCACTCCAGGTGCTGGGGATTCTACCTTGCTGCCCAGAGCTCCCTCCCAGGCTCTCAGGGAGAAGAGAAATTGAGGAAAAGTGACCAAAAAGTTGAGAGAAATATTCAAAGAGGACTGGGTAGAGCCTCTCTCATAGATTAGTTTTCCAGGTCCTAACATAAAAACATCTAACATTGAACCACCTGAATCTGAATCTGTAGACAGCTTTCGTCTTTTTTTTTGTATGTGGATTTTTGAATTATGGCAACATTTTAAGGAGAATTTGGATGTGATGGGAGGGTTTTTTTTGTTTTTTTTTGTTTTTGTTTTTTTTTTTTGGAACATTTGCAGCATTTTTACACTTCTCATATGCAGTTGGTTTCTTCTGAAGTGAGGCTAGCAGGTCTGTTGGGCAAGACCAGTGACTCCCATGGCAAAGAGAGGCTGTTGCTGCTTCCTTCTCCTGATGGCCTCTGCAGGGTCATTGCCCTTAACTGAGCAACTACAGCCAGGCTGTGGGCAGGAGTGGGGACTTAAAGCACATGGGATTTCCCACTGATAGTTGTAATGGGCTGTAGGAGTGTGGAATGACCAGGGCATGGCCACAGCTGTCATCCCTCGTGAGGGCTGGGCCTGCGGTATTTGGGAGGGACCTGGAAGAGGGGATGTTCCTTTGCACCTCGTTTGGGTGCTTCAGTGCTGATTCATCAAAGCACTTAGCACCAGGAGGAGGAACCCGCCCTGTTGGGATGAAGGTTTGCACTGCTAACTTCAAAAGGGGCCTGATTTAACCCTTTAACTTTAGTGGGGTTTGGGCCCCTGTTTGGAGGTAAGCACATGATACTGCTGGGTTGGAAGGGAACACAAATACCTTGAGGGTCTTGAGTGTCGTCATCATGGTGACTTTGTGAGTGTTCTGCCTGCCAGCTCTGTAACCACTTCATGACAAGCTCATCAATCAAAGCAAGATGGAGGGCCATCTGCCCCTGGCATGGCCAGGTGCCCTCAGGGTGTCCCTTGCCTTCCTGGGGTTGCCCTCGACCTGATAACGAGAGTGGCATCTTTGATGTCACCTGGGGGAGCAGTCACACACAATTGCATAATCAAGGTCGCAGGAAAATTACACAAAACTTTGCCCACATCTATTGGAAAAATCTGAAGCATTTGCAAAAAAAAAAAAAAAACAACAACACAAAAACAAAACCAAAAAATACCCTAATCCAAAACTCATATCCATGCCACCACCACACCATGCTGAATGGAAGGCTGCAGTGTTGAGCTTTCTCTTTACTATACCCTAGAATGTCTTATGAAAATATGTAATATGGGTATAAAGGCAATTCAAAGTTCTCACTGACAGCCACATTAATTCATCTCTGTGGTTTTCCCTCTCTCCTCTTCAGATAATGTTTCAATTACACGATGATAATGTGTGAATATAAGATGCAATCATCTCATACTTCGCATTGCTGAGTGTTGTCTGTCTGAGGATTTTAAGGGGTGAATTGGGTTTCACATGCCCTGAGGAACTACTAAGTATTTGTGAGGCTGCTTGCAAAAAAAGAAATAGCTACTTCGAGAATTTGTACATGAAAATAAGGAGAAGAATTTTCAGAATTTGTCTTCGAGAAATTTCTGCTCTTTCCTGCGTTAATAAAATTTACATTGAAAAGCTTCTCCCCTTCTTATTTCTTGCTCTTTAGTCTTATCACATTTCTATGCCTCTTTTTTTTTTTTTTTTTTAATTTTCTCCTCTTCTGTTTATGAGAAAAAGTAAGTCGTGGAGGTAGCCACAGCCGAGAAATCTGTAGCATGAAAGAGGCCAGAACTAGAAAGCAAAGCAAGAAAAGCAAAAGCTGAAAACATTTTGTAAAATAGCTAAGAAAACCTTTAAAAAGCTTACGAAGCTTGGAAGGCCTCATAGGTGGTGAAGGGACCACAGGCCCAGCCTTGTTTGGCCAGTTGGGCTGGTGAGAGCCCCGTTTCCCAGCTGCCCCCAAACTCTCTTGTCTCCTTTTGATTCAGTGGCACATCATGGCATCAGATACAGGATGAGGCTGTCTGCAGCACCCGTCTTTCCTCTCTCTGCCACTCAGCTGGAGATGATGACTGACATGCCAGACACTTTACATCACCAAAATCCGTGTGGTGCAAAGGTCCAGGAGGAGTTGCACAGTGCACAGTGATGCCTCTTCAAAACTCTCAAGCCTTTAAGTCTTAAGGCTGAAATGTGCATTTCTGACTTGACTCTCTTACAACATAGTCCTGTACCTGTAGCCCGAGTGGGTTCCTTCCAAATTCTGATCTGCTGAAACTCTCCTCAAAGCTTCTCCCACCTTTGCTGCATTTCTGGTCATGAGAATATTAGGGCAGAATCTTTTAGCTTCCTCCACATACCCAAGTAAATTAAGAGCTCAAAATATCGTCTGCTATTCCACTGCTTTATAAGTTCTCAAGTGAAGACATTCCAGATATGATCTTTTTTCCTGACTGCAGAAAGAGCTCAGTCTTTTTGATTTTCACATCATACCTGGTAAAATAGCTTGCATCTGTCTTCCTAACTTTAAAAGTTCACTGAGCTCTTTCCCCCAGTTTAGGGACAACTTGTGAGGAAGCTGTCAGTAAATATCCTGTCATCTGAAAGACTGCCCTTCTTAATCACGTCCATAAACCAGGTGGCTTAGTGATGGTACAGGAGTTTAAGTGTGGACACAATTCATCCTTACTAAGTTTGCATTGTGCTTTAGAAATAACAGCAACAACAGAAGCTGGTCCAAGTAGGCCTCCCAGAGCAGGGTGCCCAGGCCCATCTCCAGGTAGCTTATGAAGTTCTCTAAGGAGGAGACTCCACAGCCTCAGGGCAACCTGTGCTAGTGCTCTGTCACCCGCAGAACACAGAAATGCTGCCTGGTGTTCAGTGGAAAACTCCTATGTTCCAAGCTGTGCCCATTGCTGCTGGTCCGAGCTCTAGGCATCACTGGAAGGTGCATGGCCCCATCCTTTTTGTTCCTTCCCTTCAGGTATTTATGGGCAGTGATGAGATTCCTTGGAGCCTTCTCCTGGCTGAACAGCTCCACCTCTCAGCCTCTCCTCACAGCAAATGTTCTCCAGCCCCATTGCCATTTTCATGGCCCTCCACTGGACTCTCTTCAGTATGCCCACATCTCTTGTACTGAGGAACCCACAACCAGACCCAGCACTCCAGGTGTGGCCCCAGAAGTGCTGAGGAGATGGGAATCAACAAGAATCTGGTGAAACCCGCTCCTGACTCATGGGAGTGTCTGGATGGCTGTGGGGCCATTGAAAGGATACAGGGTTGGAAAGCCAATAAATCCAGCAAGGCCGCTTGGCTGCTTTATGCAGAGATGTAACGGCACCGTCTGGAGTATTCTGCTCCTTTACATACCTCGAATGGCTGCTGTCACCCACAGAACATTTCTTGTATCAGCAGAACTGCTCATTGGCTATAATTTTTGTTGAAATATCTCGCTTTAAACTTAGAGAGCACGAATGAAGGCCTCAAATCTGTAAATCAGCTGCACTTTGGAAAACAAATCATCATGGTGGAGTTTTGCCAAGCTAATATTCTGTTATCATTCATTATTTGGTTTTCACTTTCTGAGCTGATTTAAAAAGACCTCTAACTGCTCTAACTGTACCAGTTGCCTCCAAGATATGAGCCTGATTTACACTTTAAAGATGTGAGCAGCCTCATAGCTGTGATTCTAGGAGGAAGATGTGCTATGGTGAGGAGTTTTGGGGCAGCAAACTCAGGACATGTGGACAAGATCTTGCAGGTTCCTTCTGCTTACCTGCTTGGCCTAGTGAGGTGACTTTTCCATGTGCTACAGCAATAGTGGTGACTTCTAGAGAAAAAATGGTAAGACATTTATTTCCCAATGTGATTTCCTAGTGGGACTCTGTGAGAAAATACAGTGGAATAAGCATCTATGAGAGTAAAGCAACATCTGGAAAAGGATAACAGATGAGGTGTAATGGGGATGTGACATTCATATCTACGGTCCAGAAAATGGATAAGGTGAAGAGGAAGCACCACGGGAAGAAACCAATGGAAATTAAATGGTTATTTAAAAGGTCAAGCAAAACACAGCTCAGTGAAACCAGGCCACTGGACAGGTGTGGTTTAATCAGCACTGAGGACAGCAAGGGCTTTTAGCTTTTGCTCTTGGGTTTGGGGATTTCTTTGATTCTGATGCTCGCTATAGTATTGTGGGACAGATCTGGTAAAAAAAGAAAAAGAAAAAAAAAGAAAAAGGTAAAAATAATAGTGATTCAAACACTTATCCCAAATCATAAATAAATGTTTTTAACCTTGGTTATGCTCTTAGCAGAAATCAACCTACTAAGAAAATTTTCAGCCTTCTAAACACTTCTTATTTTTCTCTGACCAGAAACACAGGGAGATCAGATTTTTTTAATCTCCATAGAAGGCCAGAGCTTCACCTAGTTTAACTTTTTTCTGGTCACAAATAACAAAATATAGAAGTTGAATTGCTGTTCCATCCTATTTTTTGCAGTTCCTGTAAGTCTGTGCAATTAGACAGGCTTTGAGCTCCAGATTCTCCTTCCTTGCTCATGTGAAAGCCTTTCAAGGCTTCCTGAAGGTTATTACAATAATGCTATAGTTGCATGTTAACAAATACCTACCACTTCCAAGAACACAGCTATTTACACGTCACAAGCTTTTTAAAAAAACAAAGGGTCTTTCTTCAAAGGAAAATGGGCTTCCTTGTTATTATTGCTGCATCCTTGTTTCCCCGTCTTGGTGTACAAGCAAAACTGGCACACAGGATTTCTGTCTTGCATACGGAAGCATAAGATTTAGATCTGGACTATGTGTATGGCACAAAAAAGGTTGGGGTTGTAAAATTCTCACATTTCACATTTGTCGTTTCATAGAATTAAGGAGATTTAAAATAGATGAACAGGTTCACATAAGAACAATTGTTATACCTTCTTTCATTTATATCCTCCTTAAATTTATTGTATTGCCAGAAGCAGAATGAAGAAGCCTTTGTGTAGACTTGCATCAGCTCTCCCCTGTTACAATTGCACTGGCCTTCATAAGGTGCTTGGAGGAGCAGCTGCTGGAGTTGATAGAACCCTGTGTATTCCAGCATCTGTGGAGTTTCAGGTATACCTCTCCAACAGTAAATGGAAGGATACAACTCTGAAAGATAATGGCAGAACAAGGGGAAATGGTCTTAAGTTGAGGGAGGGAAGATTTAGCTTGGACATCAGGGGAAGGTTTTTTACTATGAGAGTGGTGAGGCACTGGAACAGGCTGCCCAGAGAGGTTGTGGATGCCCCATCCCTTGAGGTGTTCAAGACCAGGTTGGGTGGGGCCCTGGGCAGCCTGGTCTAGTATTAAATGGGGAAGTTGGAGGCCCTGAATGTGACAGGGGGGTTGGAGATTCATGATCCTTGTGGTCCCTTTCAACCCAAGCCATTCTATGATTCTATGATTCCATGATTCCATGGTAAGATAGAGCCTTGTGTCTTTAGTATAGCAGATAAGACCAAAGCTCTTGTGCTCCTGTGGTTTCATCACTCAAGTTTCAATCTAAGAAAATAGACTGTAACCACAAGTGAGTCTATTCTTGAATCACAGATGATCTGTTTTTTTGCTAGCAGGCAGGTCACTGCAGATATCCAGTACTTGTGCATACAAACACTGAAAGACACCAGCTTGCAGAAAACCACTGAATTGTGTGTAGCAATTTTCCTCTCATTTTTACACTCAGTGAGAAATCAAAGTCTCTTATGTTAATGGAGCACATACCTGCAATTTGTGATGCACTCGGTGTAACAGTAATGTTAACCATCCCATATGGTAATCTGAGTGATAAGAACATTGGCTCAGATCTGATGTTCTTGCTGGTAATGCAGTTTGTTTCATTGTCATTAGAAGCATGTGCCCACCATCCTCTTTCTACAGAGCTGGTTGCAGTTTGGGATATATCCTTTTAGAGCTTCATCCCTTGAGATATTTTTATATGCATCTCAACCTCTCGATCCCCACTGGAACTGCATCTTCCTAGCATCTTCTTCACTTTTACCACTTCCAAGAAATGATCTTGATGAGACATCCAGGAATGGGATGTGGTGCCAGGGGCATTGTGAGTTCCCCAACAGGACGACTGCCTGCATTTTACAAGAAGGAGCTGCATTGTGCAAGGGCAGATGGCTGAACCTGAAGAACTAGTTTCAGCCATAAATGCTCAGAGCACCGTGAATGTTTCGTGGCTTTTTTTTTTTTTTTTTTTTTTTTAGGGCTGAAATATATTTGGGAAGTACTTGTTCAAACTACTGAGCCAGTCAAATATTAACAAGTGGAAACTGAGGGGAAAAAAAAGAAAAAAAAAAAGATACTTTGAAGGGCTGAAGCTTGTGTGGGTTCTTGCTGTATTTGCCAAACTACAATCACTGGGGCCACACTTGCGACAGGCTAAAACGTTGCTGTGAATAGAAAGTACATCATAAGGGTTCTCAAATACGAAAGTGGGGCTGGAACAAAGGGCAGGCACCAGACAGACTTCCCCTGTTGCGATTACCAGCGTGTCACCCTGGTGCCAGCAGTCTGGTGGCGGCAGCGGGCGGCCGCCTTGCACCAAACGCCACCGGGCAGCTTTGAAACCCTGCGCAGCCCCGCTCTGTGTGCCGCCTTGGTGCAGCAGAACGAGCTTTATCTCTCCTGTTCTGAGAGTGTTTGCTTTAAAGATGATTTACCACACTTGACAATTACCGAATTTCCTAAATTGAGCCTGAGGCTTGGTTCCTATTCTGTAAGGTACTGTGTGCAGAGCAGTGTGCAGGAGGTGTGTTAGTCAATGGGTAGCGTCTCCGAAACAGCACCTACACATCAGCAATGGACATGACCCATTTGGGTGCTGATGAGATTTCTTTACTAATAGTGCCGCTGGCTCCAGTGCTATGCGAATGCTCTTCCTCCACTTGAATGGGAGGCGATACAAAGAGGTATTGTTTCATGTATATTTTGTTGGGAAAATTACCAAACAGTTATATTAGAACATTTGACAACGGTGTCAATAACATTTCCCTGGGCTGCTGCTTAATATATCTTAATTACTTGTTTTCCATGTGGTGGTTCTTTTAATCTGTTCTTATTAAAATCTTTCACGTTCCACTAATATTGTCACTGTGTTTCTCTTGAAGGAAACAAGTGTGTGTACCAAAAGATTAGATTATCCTGCCCATTTTTTTTTTTTAAAGGGAGAAATGTCTTCAAAATGAAGTACATCAAAAGTAAAAGTAGGTGACAAATGTTAATATTTGCAAAGTGCTCCTCCTTTGATCCCGCATTTCTATTTTTTTAAGAGTTTGACAAATGTGTCCTGTGGTTTGGCTTCAAACCTCTTTGCCTAGCGCTTTACTTGACCCACAACCCATTTGATCTTCCACTTGTTTTTTCTTCTGTCCAGGAGGCCTCTGGACTCGATAAAGGATAGTTCTTATCTCCCACTTGCTGCTGTTCAGAGGCATCATTTTTTATTTTTGGTTGGATTAGGTTATTGTGTCTGCTTGCTTAGGCAATTTTGAAAGAGACATTTATATTGCTGTTATTCTTTGTGATGGTTGCCTTCCCGCTTTCAAGCCAGTAACAGCTAGATCTGATCGGGACCTGGATGTGCCCACTGATTCTGGCATGGGCTGTGAGGCAGCAGGGCTGATGGCTGGCTGCCACTGGGTTCCATCACATAATTATTATGCATGCTGTGCCCAGTTACCAAAGTAGAGAGGCTTTCTATTAGTTAATAACCAGACCCCATTAGAAGCTCTAGAGAAGACTGAAGTCTGAGTACAGGGATCCTATTAATCTTAGGGCTGCCTCAAAACTCATTTGGCCACTTCTGATCCTGTCCCTGATGTTGTCCCTTGTGCACCTGAATTCTTGCATCCTGATAGCTTTAAAGAAATCAAGCACAACCTGAAGTGGATGAGTGCTTGCCTGTGTGCCAGTGTGGAATGATTACCTACAAGTAGAGATGCTCCTACAGTACTTCAGGTGGTGACAGTGGGGCTATTACCAACAATTCAGGACAGCCCTTCTGCCAGGCTCCTGTGTGCTGCATGTTCATTTTAGGATTCTGTATTCCTTGCAGATAGTGGGGCTTCAGTGCATTGCACTCCAATTCTGTCCCTAGGAAAAGGCAATGCCGCAGGTGAGTTTAATTCTACCAGTGTAGTGAGAGAGATGTGTGCTTTGAATAAGGGTGGACGTGAGGAGAAGGGGAGCTTGCTTTTAGCAGCAATAGTTACAATGCCTTTCCTAACAGGGGTCATCAGCCAGGGTGTTAAAACAGTAAAAATATCTTTGCTGCTATAATTCTTGTCTTAATGGGAGTGTGACAGCTGTCAACTCTCCATCTCATTCCTCCTCCCGCAGAACACATGCAGGTAAGGCATGCAGCAAGACAGAGATTTTCATGGGTATGGTTGGGTGTCAGTAAAAAAAAAAAAAAAAAAGAAAAGAAAAAAAAAGAACAACATGAAAAATCCTGAGAATGAGGAAAACGGTGATGATGGCACTCAGAGATTCAGGGAGAGCCTAGATAGGTAAACACTTCATCACTGCACTGGCCTCTTCTGTGTTTGTCTATCACTTTCCATTCTCTCATTTTTAATGCAGAGCTATTTCCTTTTGCTCTTACAAGTATAGGAATCCTTCTGCAGGCAGCATTGTATCTTCTAACACTTTACACTTAATCAGGCACTCTACCTTTCACAGGGTGTCAGAATGCTTTTCTCCTGGTGAGAAAAATTTTATTTGATTAAAAAAAAAAAAAAAGAGCAGCAGGGTATTGCACTTTTTTATTTTAAGGAATATCTGCAGCCAGATCAGCTCTTGCTTTCCAGTGCTGTTTTCACAGGCATTTCCTGAAGATGGACTATCAGATAAAATGCTGACTTCAGCCTTTTCTTTATCCTCTGTGTTGGGTATTATTTTATTCCTCTTGTTTGTTTTTGCAGTTTCTTTTTCTGGGTTTTACTGAGAGCACTCTGCCAGAGGACCAGGAGGTTCAGTACCAGCAGTGTGTCAGCTCAGAAGCTGTGTCTCTGCTGGAGCCATCCCTCAGCTTGTTTTATGATTTATGACCAAACTAAGATAAACAATTAATCATAATTAAGGAATGAATCAGATAAAGAAATTTCTCTGCTTGGGGGATTCTTCTGGTTCCAAAATCTGTTGTCATGTCCCTCATTCCACCTCTCAGCTTGCAGGAGTCCAAGTGGAAAAGTGGAAATAACCAATGCTTGGTGCTGTTTTGGCTTCAGAGAGTCTTGGAATGGTTTGGGTTGGAAGGGACCTTAAATCCCACTCAGTCCCACCCTGTGCCATGGGCAGGGCTGCCACCCAGCAGCTCAGCTGCCCAGGGCCCCAGACAACCTGGCCTTGAGTGCCTACAGGGCACTTACATGGGCAGCTGTGCCAGCACCTCACCAACTTCTGAGTAAAGAGAATTTCTTCCTCACATCTCTTTTGGATTTCCTCTCTTTAAATCCATTCCCAGTTTTCCTATCACTAATAGACTGTAAAAAGTTGGTTTCCCTCTTGCTTGTAAGCTCCTCTCAAGTACTGTAAAACTACAACAAGGTCTCCCCAGAGACTTCTCCAAGGTAGTCTCAGAGTGACAGAAATGTCATTGGTCTACTTCTGAGCATGTCGCATTAGTCCTGAAATACTCAGCAGCTTCTGAGTATGGGACTCTGCTGCTTTTCCTCAATGGTTGTCAGCAATGGGATGCAAGAAGGTGTGGTTTCTCGTTAAGCACAATCTTTCCTGGTGGAAAAAAAAACCAAAAAACAAAAAACATGCAAAATGGAGAATGCAATCTAATAAACACTAGCATTAATCATTTTATTTTAAGAAGTTTCTCCTCTACTCTGTAGACTTCCTACTCTAGTGCTCTCTCTCTTACATGTGAACACAAATTTCCCAGCATTTCCTGGGGTGACTCAGAGAGGAGCAGGTGTAATGCTCATGTCCTGGGCATTGGTGGGCTCTGCAGAAATTCCCTGATTTGCCTGAAGATGGAATATGCATGAGGAAAGGGTGTACACAGGATGGACTGGGGTGCCAAAAAGCACCCTCTCCAAGGAGCTCTCCTCTTCTTCAGGTGAACCATCTGCTTCACTGTTTCATTGAACTCCACACAAAAGGGGAAAGTGTCTTGTAAAAGACAAGAGATATTAAACCACATCTAAAAGCTAATTGCCCAGGGTCAACAATGGCTAGAAAGATTGAAAAGCAGGAAGAAATTTAACTCTATTTTAGACTGGACACATACATTAGGATTAAACAGGTCACCCTACAGAGATGCCCCATCCCTGAAGACACCCAAGGTCTGTCTGGATGGGGCTCTGATAACCTAACTGATCTATAGGTATCCCTGTTCATTGCAGGGGAGTTGGACTAGATGGACTTTAGAGGTTCCTTCTAATTCAAACAGCTCTATGATTCTATGATTCTATGATTCTATGATTCTATGATTCTATGA
>JAPSGF010000018.1:761873-803333 GCA_035772895.1 Perdix hodgsoniae | reverse complement strand
ATTCTATGATTCTATGATTCTATGATTCTATGATTCTATGATTCTATTTCCCCCCAAAAGAAACCTTGCTTACCTAGATGCATCACATTTACAAAGTTGAGAATCCAGCCTCCAAATACTTCACATTTCTCACAGAGCTCATGGCTTTCACAGATTCTTTGTTCCTTAAACTGCTCTCACTCTGCTGGAAAGGGGGTGCCGCGGGATTACGAATGTATGGCAGGTGTGGCTGTGCTGTGGGGAGCAGGAGAAAAGAGTGAAGAATGCAGAGAGATTGACCCAGTGCATCTCTGAGGAGTGGTCCTGAGCACTTGTGCTCTGCATGCCTGTGCTGCTGCTCTGCTCACCTCTGATGTTTTGCCATCCACTCCAAATTTTTTGTGTTTTCCTGATACAGCCAGATGGGCATCCCAAGAGTTCAAAATCTTCTCCATGCCTGTTGCAGCCAGGTCTTGCTTCCCAGTGTCTGATTTTAATGTTACTTATGTGGATGAGTCATGTTAATGCAATTGTGGTTGACCCCCTTCATGGGTACAGACTAACCCTAATTCCACTAAGGATTTGGTCTGTGAGATGCATTTCTGTACATCTAATATGTGCCTCCAACCCTCTCTTTGTCCTGGTTCAGCCCAAATATCTGATGGGAGGCTATCTGATGGGAGCCTATCTGATGGGAGGCTGCCCAGCAATGTGTCTCAAGCAGAGCCTGGCCCAGGAGGGGCAATGCCAACCTTGGCTGTGGTTGGAGACCCATGCTTGCTGGCTCTCCTCCGCACCATGAAACAAGTGGAAAGTCTGCCTTTTGCTTTTACATTTGTGGAAGTGTGACTGGCTTTTTGTCCTGACTCTAGAAGAGCCGAGAGCCTCCAGGGAGGATGGAATAGCAGGAAGAAAAGTACGCACAGCAGCCTGTGGAATGGAAACTTTTGTAAGTGGGGTAGTTCGGTGTTGTTATAACACCTGTCAAGAGTAGGAAATAATACCTTGACCCTTTCCTAGCACTGCTCAGGCAGGTGCTGATACAGTGATGGATGTTACTTACACAGGGAGAAGGGGGAGGCAGGAGGAGGGGTTCGTTTTTTTTTTCTGCAGAAATGCATACAGTAAAAGGTGCAGATTTAGCAGGTCTGGAAATGCTGGGAAAGGGCAGTGAAGGATAAGCATGTCAGAAAGCATGTAAGCAGGAGGCAAAGGAATATAACTTAAAAATAATTGAGTAAGCAGAGTTAATCTACAAGCCCAACCTGAACCAGCCTCATATGGAAACTTGAAGTTTGAACAGGCACAGGTAGTTTATATGAACAATTTTCCATTTTAAGGAATGGCTGTCATTTCTGGGGCTGGCCAGGATTGGCTTGCAAGGTGTAGCACTGTCAAATGATCAGACAAAATTTGTAGCCTGCCTTGAAACAGGAAATACTGAAAATCCCACAAGGATTGGTGGTGGGCTTTGGAGAGGCAAGAGATTTGATCTTGATCCAGTGAGACAAGTAGTTGTGTCTGACCCTCCATGTATGAGTAGCTCCTTTATTTTGTGGGACTATGCAGAGAGATATCCCACACAATCCTTTCTTCATATGGTCTTATTAGGTATCCAGCCTTTTATGAAATATCCAAAATGAAGGCCGACATCTTGTGAAGTTTGTTCTCATTCCAGGCTCACCAAGTTTGCTCTTTTGCATGATAAGGGGCCACTAACATGAACAATGCATGTAAAAATGATAATTCTGGTTTCATGTCAACCTTTCACGAGAAGCCTGTTGTTGTCTTCAAACAATTGCGAACAAGAAGTGTTATCTGAACTTTACGTATTACTTGAGGCATCTACTTAACTATAATCAGTCACTGACCAAGGAAAATCTTAGAAAGGATGGGTAAAAACGTTATCTTCTGTCCACCTCTTCTGCTATTAATTTTGTCTTTCTGCTTGATCTGAAGATAGCAGACTCTTTTCATTTTCTCCTCAGTAGATGATCAATGAAGGTTGCACCCATCATCACTGGGCTTCTTTGTGCCCCAGCCTTTTTTCTTTTTCCTTCACCTTCCCTTAGCTGCCTTCTGTAGCACATGGAGCAGAGCAGGTGAAAACACCTAATTTCCCCCCCTCATTCTCATCTTTCTTGTCCGTGTCTCCTCAGAAGTGGACAACCCATTTCTGCCAAAGAGTAGGAGAGTTCCGGGCAATCTGGGTCTTTTGTACAAGACTCCCAGAACTCTCTTGGGAAAATGGTCATTGTGACTTTTGTTTTGGTCAGTAGTGTGACTTCGATCACATACAAATCTGCAGCAGATCTTTCTGCTTTGCACAAGACGGCACCGGGAGTTTGGCATTTTGCCTTACTTGGCTCTTTCCTGGGCTTAAATGGAAAAATAACATTTTAAGAACAAACAAAGTGTTGTTTCTTTGTTTGCTTGCTTTTCCCCAGAATAAATAGTCTTCCATGAAGTGTACCTGGAAAATTCCAGGAAGCCATCTCTTTTGTAACCCACCACACACACTATTTTACCCATCACACACTATAGGCCCAGTGTTTTTCTTCTGGAGCAACTGAGGAGGTTTTATTTTCACTTTGCTTCTCCCTTGCCTTCCCCCACATTCCCACTTTTCCTCTTCTATTATTACCTTAAACAATGCCTTATTGGAAAGTGTACTCTTTCAAAAGTTGCTTTGTTAAAAAGCAAAACAAAAAACCACATAAACAACAGCAAATAACAAACTTCCCCCAAATTTCCCACAGAAACAACTTTGACTTTGAAACTGGAAAGCACTGGCACATGGTGCTGCTGTGCCCAGATGTTACATCCTGGGTAAACCACAGTTACCCTCTGGTTGCTCTGATGACTTATTTTTCCACTTGATGCTCTTCCATTGAGCCCCAAGGTTTCCAGGTTCAGATACCAACATCCACAGAGACCAGCTAATTGTCAAAGAGAGATTGGAGTGTGTATCAAAATCAAGTTCCCTCCGCTTCCTCACTTCATGTCTTTCCATCCCAAAGGTGCCAAATTGGGCCAGGACTCCCAAGGAAAGTGGCTATAAGGAGAAAGCTGTAGTAGAGCCTGTTATTCTCATATGTGTTTAGATGAAGGGAAACTGAGAAAGACCCCTTGAGTTGGAGTTGCTGACATGTTATCTGGATGATTTTTTTCCCTAGACAGCAGGAGCTGCCATTCCTCCATTCTCTACCCTCACGAGCTTTCTGAGAAGAAAAGTGCAAGTGCAGAGCTACACACTCTTATCTAACCCTGGTGCCTTGTTGCAGGCAGAGGACTCGTGCGCTTTCCCCTTCCAGTTAGGACTCTGAAGATCCCTCTTACTCTGCAGCCAGACTCACAGCTTGTTATTTTCTTGTGAGGACCCACAGAATAATCACACCATAGGAAGGTATGGACTGCTGCCCTTTTTGCATTGCTTGGTGTTTATGAAGGACTGCAAGAAGAAATTATAAAGGAAAAAGCATGCAAAATCCTTTCCCATTTCTTTTTAAAACTGTACTTGTTTCTTAATCGTAGAATCATAGGATTGCTAAGGTTGGAAAAGACATCCAGTATCATGTAGTCCAATCATCCGCCTACCAATAGTAGTTCCCAGCTAAACCGTGTCCCTTAGTACCACATCTAACGTTTCTTGAACCTTTCTAGGGTTGGTGACTCAATGACCTCCCTGGACAGCCCATTCCAGTACCTGACACATAATGATGCATCCTTACCAAATATTTGAAGGCTATGTTCTATTTTTTTTTTTTTAATGACCTTAGGCCTAGCAGATTTATTGTATCATTGTTTCTAGAGGAAATTCTATATTTTAAACTACCCTGTGGGCCCAGAGCTGTGTAAAGCACTCGGGCACCTTCATCTTATTGTGGTGATGATGAATATGTGTTAATTTTTTTTAATATCCTGCCACATATGCGGTGTCGAGATCACATGTGATGACGTCTCCTGACTGATACTCCTGGGTGAAACTGAAATAGCTCACGCAAGGTCCATGCAGCGAATACAACTTGCATACAGGCAGTTGTATATGGCTTTTTCTGCATTGTCCTACCAATGACCCCTTCTGTAATCAGGCAGAAATCATGCTCCTGAAGAGTGGGAGGTAGTGCTGCTTCCATGCTGGCCTGTTCCTGGGCCCCCGCTGCACAGACATTGCCAACAGTAACAAATTGCTCTGAGTTATGTGCGGCAGTTTAGTGATGTGGACTGGTTATTTATTAGAGAGGGATCTGAGACAACAGCAAAGGGCAAAAGTGGGAATTTAAAAAATATCCAAGTCAAATGAAATGAATCTGCTTTGGCCAGAAGGCTGGTCTCCCATTTCTCACTTCTGGATCTAACCTTATTTATCTAATGGAGGGGTACACATAGATATTTGAATGCAAACTCCTTGTGGATAAAGAAATGTTCCTGGGGGTTGTGTATAAAGGTGACAGGGTTGGACTAAACTGCATTTCCAGAGGTGACAAATTAGTCTTTTATTATTTTGTTAGTCATAGATTCCTAGGCGCAATCCTGGCTGTGATATTAGTTGCCTTGCTCAGTGGCACCTTTCAGTTTGAAGAAGTGTAATTAAAATAACCTCCTCCCATGCTCTTGAAAGGAGAAGCTAGCGTGAGTGAAGACATTGTTTGGTGGAAGCCAGGTCAATGAAGGTCACTAAAGCAACGTTGATTGCCAGGAACAGAGAGCCAGATACTGAGCTTGTTTTGACTTGGAAAAGAAACTTCTTTGTTTAACGTCATGAGTCTATAAATTCAGGGTTTCAGAAATGAGAGAGGAGCTGTTGATGGTGATCCATTACTGGCTGTATTAACATGCAAAAGCAATGCCATTAGACTACTGGTCTGCACAGATAAATAAGTACCCTCAATACTTTTGCTCCATCCAGAGGTCTGAAAGGATGAAGATGCTTTGGAGGCGTATCTGCTCAGCAGGAAACTGAAAGCTCCTGAGAAGCGAAGGGCCTCACAGGCAGACAGAGATCTGGCAGCAGTATGACCTGGACTTGTAAAGAAGAAGAGGGTGGGAAGAGATGTTGATGCAAACTCCAAAGCAAGAAGCAGGCTATGTTGAATACGTGCCTCTCTCTTCCCTTGGTCCCTGCTTGGGAACCTTGATTTACTTCTGTGGAGCACAGTGGAAGCAAAACTTCTTTCAGATGGATCAGTAAGTGTGGCACATTTCCCTGGGAACAGAGGCCCTGGCTGCTGCCGTCGCTCATTGCTTGAAGCTGTCCTTCCAATTACCCACAGTATGACATGGGAATAACTTCCCCATTATGCAGGAGTACCCAAAAACCACATTTTTAAATAGTTGCTGACCAATAGATTCTGCTGGAAAAAAAATAATTTTAGTAATGGCTACAAGCTGCTGCTTGGTTCTGCCTAATTGCTGTGTGGACTATGTCTCCGGGATCAAAGTCTGCAATGAAAACTGAGATTGACTTGATTCACATTGAATTAGCTCCTCCTCAACAAACATTAAGGGGTGTGCATGACTTCCACAGGCACTGCCCTCAACAGGCAGCTCCTATCAGAATCAGACCACTTGTGTCACTGTACCAAAAAGTCCAATACAAAACAGCAACAGAAAAGGTCTTACCTGACCATTTCAAGGCCAGATTGGATGGGGCCCTGGGCAGTCTGGTCTAGCATTAGGTGGAATGGTTGGTGGCCCTGCGTGTGGCAGGGGGGTTGGAGATTCACGATCCTTGAGGTCCCTTCCAACCCTGGCAATTCTGTGATTCTGTGATTCTGTGACCACCATGAGCAGATAAATAGAGGATGCTTTGTACCACCTTGTGAGTACACAGTGAAATTTACGGGAAACTGCAATGTTTCCAATTGAATACAATGGACTTTAATATATTTTTCCAAGTAGACATGAGTGAAAATATATCTAGATCCACCCAAAACTCCAAAGACAAATCAGCTTTGGGATGGAATAGAGGAATTAACTTTTTCCTCACTTTCACTGCTGGGACATGCAGCCTTCCTCCCTTATGAGGTAATTTAATTTTCACATTATGCTTTATGGGATATCCTTTATTTACCTAATGTTTTCCTGTCGAGTCTTTTCAGACTATGAATCTTGTATATTTTATATACACAAAGGTGACTTTTCCTTCCTTTAATGACCGTGGCTTATCAGTGCAGGCAACCGATACTGGACTCATAAATATGTCACTCTCCAGCCCACGGCAGCCCCTTCTGCTTCATAAGACTGCTCATTGCTGCTTGCTCCTCCTTCTCTCCCTGCGTCTCTATGGTCCGCTCATCCCCTCAGCTCCACTCAACTCACCATTGGCCAGTAAAAATAAATCAGTGATTTAAGCTATAGGTGAAAATCATTGTGAAAGGAGCACACAGAGAAATGTAATACAAGGTCAGTGGAGCCAGTGTCTTCCGATTCCAATTAAATATTTCCTGTAAGTCGGTGCCAATTGTGCATCTTGTAAGAACATTTGAAAGCAGGAGGTTGAACTCTAAGGGACCCTCTCGCCTCAAAACCTGTTTCCTGTTTAACAAGATTTAACAAGCAGAACCTAACATGCGCCATCAGCAACAAAAGTTGTCGTAAATTGCTCTAGTGTGCAAAGGCATTGTGCTTCCTCTCTGCCCTGAGCACCTACCAGCTCTTCCAGCCTGTCACTGGGTGACTGCAGCATGATGCCTCAATGCCACAGGACATCACAGGCTTGCGTAGGCTCAGCAGTTTTCTGAGAGAGATGTAAAGAAAGGGTGAAACGTCAGTCTTTTCGAAAGGGACAAAGATCGTTGGGTGAAAGCTTCAAAGCTTCACCCCGTTCTCTGAGGAGTTCTGTACAGAGTTTGAATTCTTGATGTCTGTGTTAATATTACCAGCCTTTGGATGTGCAATCAGATACAGGCAGAGAGGTTATGATGATCTCAACATTTAAGGAGTCTATGTGATGCTCATTTGTGACTGTGGTTGCAATGGGAGCTGTCATGGTTTTATGATTTTTGGTCGTCAGTATTCCACACCATAACATCATGTGATGCATTGGGGGTGGGGTTTGGTGTCTGCCGGGTGTTCGTCCGTCGGAGAGGAGCTACGTTTCCCCAGGAGACTTTGCGGTCAGCAAGGCGATATAACTCCAAGCAAGGTCACCTGATCCTCCTTCTTCGCCTGCTCTTCGCTGTCTGCGCTTCGCTGTCTGCGCTTCGCCGTCTGTACTTCAGTCACCCAACTGGACTGCACTTCTCACCCCAGCATTGTGGTGAGGTCTATACAATTCAAACAGACTCTCTCTCTCTCTCTACTATATTTAGTAAAATCATTTGTTCCACCTCAGATCAGTGCTGTTGTTTTCAAGTATTTTGGGGTCCCCTGCTTCCCCTTTCCCAGAGGTGCGGATCCACAGATCCCTCCGCCCTGCTGGTCACGGAACTGGGCCGGACCAGCCCATAAACCGTTGACAGGAGCACTGAAAGTATATTCACTGTGGCCAGGCACTGGGCACACAAGCCTGCTTCTTAGAGAGCTGTGCAGTGGCAATAAACATCCATCTACATATATCTTCATATGTAAAATACATATGTTTTAAAAAATGTATATATGTCTATATCTCCTTATATATTATAGATAGATAGATAGATATTTACACTACATCTATCTATCTATCTATAACAGGAACTAATTGCAATGTACTATGTTCCCTGTACCTCTTGCTCTAATCCCAAATGCTTAGGACTTAAGATACATCCTCCGAGTGCTCCTGAGATAACCACAGCAACATCTGGGGCAAAAATCCTATTGTTTGTTGTGAACACTAGTGGAACTCATACACCAAAAATAAGCAAATCTGACTGAAGTTTCCAAGTGCATAGCCTGTGTCTTGTCACTATTCTAGGATCAGCTGCCATTCCCACCTGTGACTCTCCAGCATCAGCCAACAACCAGGCAAGGACCTGTGAGCAAAGAGAGGGGTAAATATTAAAAAGCACAAGAAAAATGCTGTAAGATGGAGTTTACTGCCATGAAGGCAGCTTCATCCTCAGTGCTATTCACAAACTGATAAATACATTTCAGCCATAGATGTTAAAATGAGAATTGTTTTCCTCAAAGAGGTTGCAAACTTGAGATAAAAGATATATAAAAACTGATTGCCTGTTGTCAGGGTGGAGAAGAAGCTCAGAAATTGGATGCAGGTTCTTCAGCTACATGTTCAATGGGCCATTCTTTATTTGACATCCATCATTTAGGGATATAATACAAATAGGAGGACAGGTCTTTTTCAAAGCAAGTATTCTCAGCTTTGGTCCTGGCCTTCTAGTTCATGTGTGGCTGTGGGACTATTTATTTCACACTTTTTATTTGATTGCTGCATTACTCCCCATCCAAGCTGAGCTCAGAGCTGCAAATACAGCTTGAAATCAGCCAACTAAAAACTTCAGCTGCTTCCTCCTCCTCTTTTGTGGGTCCAGGCCACAAAGAGACATTTCCCACACCCTGACCTTACCCTCTCTGCTACTACCTGGGACCTTATCAGACGTGTTCATGTCAATTAGAACTAACAATTGCAACATTTAAGCAAAAGCAAGAAGCCAGTTGATGTGTCCCAGTCTATTCTTTGCCAGAGGGCCTATTAATATCTCCTGTGCGCTGCCAGTCATGGAAACATTGGCAGGCACTGCATGGCTGTGGCAAGTTATTCTACACACAGTGGCGTGTTGGCTCAGACATGGACTGGGAGATGAGCTCTGGGCTTTTTCTCAACTTGCATGAAACCATTTGGGTAGACATCAGACAGAAACAATATTTCCTCCCCAGACTGGGGTGTAAGGGAATGCTTTTAACATAATTGCTCATAATTGTTAGCACTGACAGCTGAAATGTTATTAGAACCACACCTGAGAGGGGTAAAGAAGGTGTGAGAAGTGCACCTGAGGCTGCTCTCCTTCACTGAAGTGCAGAGAAGCAGGTGATGCAGCTTGTGTTAGGGCTGATGCAAGCTGATGATTTAATTTGGTATGAGGTATGAGATGAAGATGTGGCTGAAGAGGGAGGAGCTTTCAGTCCCCATAATATAACATCGCTTGTTGGTGCTAGGTACCTATATGCTGAAACTGCTAGCTTTATAATCTTCCAAAAATCATGCATAAAACCAGAACAGGGTATGATGTACTGTTGACTTGAGTAAAGCCACCCCTTTCTTCTGCCTTGTGGCAGCACAGGTACAAAAATACTATATCCTGGAATCTTGGGGTCTGAGGCAGTAAATGAGAGTTTCAGGGCACTTCTCTAGAGGAGGAGCACATAGGAGGCATGCAAGACTCCTGCTCGTGGAACCAGCGGTTCAGACACACATCCTAGAGGGGACCTGCACGAAGTACTTGTGTGCAAAGCAGTGGTACTGGAAAAGGACACGCTTCATCCCTGTGCATGAAAAGGCCTTGATTCATAGTGTGTTTGCACCGATGGGCTCGAGTAGTGACAGCTACAGTACGTGTGCTTCAGTCACCATTAAGCTATAACATCGGCCATAAGCTCAAACTGAGGTGGATCCCCTTCCATTAAATGCTGCGTATAACATCTGAAGGAAGCAGCTCCCAGGCTAAGGATCCTGAAGTTTCCTTTGGTAATATCATAGAGTCGTAAAATCATTAGGCTGGAAAAGACTACTAAGATCATCCAGTTCACTACATCAGATGTACTTCTTTCTCCTTGTACAGAAGAGAAACTGAGTCATGTTTATACCGTTTTTAGATTGTGTGACTTGGATTTATAGGAAGTCTCTTGTGCATAGCTGGACGTTAAAATCAGAATCTGTGTCTTATGTCTCTGCTTGAGAGGAGGATGGGAACAGACAAACATTTCCAGACAGGCGGTGGAGTGGATTAGCACAAAAGAAGATGCAGATCTCAGTCATTCAGCTGCCAGCAGAAAGGAGGGGGAGTACAGTTAGGCAGCTGGTGGAGAAACAGGTGCAGAGAAGGTTTCCTGGTAGCCATTCTGTCATCCTGCTTTGAACCTTCAGCTCCTCAGTAAATCTTCCCTTTTGGAAATCTCTCTTCAAAGTTTCATTTCCTCATGCTCCTAAAATAGTTTTTGATAAGCAACTTGTCCTGCTGATAAAGCCCTTTTGGTTACATTCCTAGAAATCTATTTTCATGTTTTCTTACTGTGCTTCAGCTGTTTGCATTCCCACTTGGAAAAAAATATCAATGAAAAAAAAATCTAGTCAAGGCTTAACACAACGCAAAGATTAGTTGGTTAGGTTTAGTAGCACAGCAGGACCTTGTCAGTCAACTGAAATTCCAAGGAATATCATAAATGTGTGATGATAGAACCCCTTTCTAACCTCTCATTGGAGGGACATGGGCACTGCACTGGCACAGTGGGCTGAGTTTTTTCTGAAGTTTTTCCTGATATTCAACCTAAACTTACTCTGGTGCAGCTTAAGGCCATTTCCCCTCATCCTGTCACCTGTCACCAGTGAGAAGAGACCAACCCTGCTCTTTCTGTAAGCATCTTTCAAATATTGGAAGAGAGCGATAAGGTCTTCCCTCAGCCTTCTCTTCACCAGACTAAACAGCCCCAGTTCCTGCAGTCACTCCTCACAGGGCACATTTTCCAAGCCCTTCACTAGCCCTGCTGCCTTTCTTTGGACCTGCTCCAGCACCTTGATGTCCTTTCTGTACTGAGGTGCCCCAAACTGAACACAGTACTTGATGTGAGGCCTCACCAATGCAGAGTACAGGGGATAACACCACCAAATCACCTTGTACCCCAGTCCACATCTCTATCATCCCCATAACAGGAGAGCAGTTGGGAAATGCTGCTCTCCTGTCAATGAACTTTTGCCAGGACTCCTCCTTCAGCTTTCTGGTGCCTTCAGTATTGTGTTGTCCTGTAACTCTTGTATATTTAGACACAGGTGTATGAAGGTTTACCAAGGAGAAAGTTGGCCATTCTGCTTTGTAGAGGATGAGTTTTCACAGAAACCACATAAGAGCCCAGGACTCCTGTTGGAATGAAGGCAATGGAAGGAACAAAAGATGAGGGACACTTGACTATTTGGGAACCATCTACCATTCCTTCTGACAAGTGCAGAAGTTTCTGTTTAAGAAGTTACAGCAAGAGAATGAGATCTTACAGGAATGGCAGCCAAAAATGATGAAGAGTTTACATGGAGTGATTTGTGTGGATGATGTTAGAAGAGTGGGCCATCTGATGGTAGTACTCGGGGAAAGAGGCTCCTCATTAACTTCAGTGCAAAGCCTAGGAAGCGGTTTTGTAGCTTCTGAGGAGCAACAAACAAGACACCAGAACTGCTGGCTTCTCTTCAGAACAGTTTTAGCAGATTCTGGATACCTAACAACAGATGAAATGTCTAGTGCCAGTTATGAGACTGTTATTAGAGACTGTTTCCACATGATGTACCAAGACTGTTTCCTACAGTACAGAATGTGGAATGAAAGCTGCGCTGTAAATGTCATGCTCACGACAACCCTGCTTTTAATTCCTCCTCAGTGTGGGACAGAACTGTAAGCTTGATGTGAGCAAGGGCTGCCTGTATTCCTCAGAACAATTAGTTGCAACCAATTACAGCTTCTTTCAGCAAACTCGTTTCCTCATTGTGCCAAGCCACACATCCATCTGGGGCCAGAGAAAGGACCTTATCCTTCAGACACAGTGGTTGAGAATACCTTACTGGCCTTCAGGGGGCTCAGCCTTATTGCTACTTGTTCCCTAATGTCCAAATATTAAATGATGAATCATATTCCCAAGGCAGCAGGCAAGGGACACCTGTGTGCACACATGCAGCAGGTGGGGAGATGCTGAGTGTTCCCAAGAATCATGAGATGGGATGTGCCTGTTCTTGTGGGTCTGGTGAATTGATGGGGAAGGGGAGCAAGGCAGCACCCTTGCTGCTGCAGGAAGATACAGGTATTTTCTGCATCAAATGTGGAATGAAGCTTGCCAGCTTTGACAATATTCCTTAACAGATAGGTCATTGCAGTGCAACTACCCCATTAGCAAGCAGCATCTTTCTTTTTGGTTTTCATATATTTCTTCCCACTCAAGTCTGACACAAACAAAAATGCTGCCCCCAGCTTAGCCCAAAGGTGACCTCTTGGCAATGCAGCCTCAGAAGTACCCTAACTGCACACACCCTAAACAGAAACATGCATTTTTCTAGAGTCAAGAAATCTTTTTTGTGGGTTGACAGTGACTTGCAGGCATTTGGGAGGGAATCAAACAGGAAACAAGACCGCGATTATTCTAGTGTACATCAGATCTCAGCAAGTAGCCTTGCACTGTATCTCTGTGCCCTGTGGGCAAAACCTAATTGTTCCAGGATCAGAGAGATCCACCATGCCATAGGGCATTCTATAAAAACACATTAATTTGATCTGGCTGCAAGCCGTGGATCCAATCATCCTCATTTGGGTCAGTGGCAGTTTAACATTGCTTCCCACAGATTGTCCCTCATTGACTGTCATGGCAGCACAAGAAGGCTCCATCACAGAACATACTTAGGAGTAACATTTAAGTCATTTTAGAATTTAAACATTTAAATACCGATGTTGGTGTGATTTCCCATGTTCCTGAAAATGGGTTCCATGCCCACTAACCACGTCCCTCAGTGCCACATCCACATGGTTCTCGAACACCTCCAGGGATGATGACCCTACCACCTCCCTGGGCAAAGAATGTTTGTTCCCACTCATCTTAACCCTAATAAATGCAGCAACTTGATATTAAAACAGGGAATCAGGAAAGACTGCAGAAATGAGTCACTTTTTGTGTTTGTTGCACATAACTAAACATGGAGAAGGAAGAAAATTTAGAGTCATCAAAGTACAATTTCCAAACATACTTGCATCATTAAAAAGCCATTTAGCTCTGTAGTTCAAGGTTAGGTTTGTTCCCAGAAGATGAGGTAATTTAGTAAAATAATAATGCTCCCATAAAACAAAACCCATAATAGAATTCAGACTTAGCAGTTGCAAAGGAAGGAAACTGTAACTTCTGTCAAAGCACAGGGATGAGATTAGCATTAATAAAGCATTCTTGACAAAGCAGAGTGATAGTATACGGGGGAAGGGACATCCAAATGGCTCTCATTTCCACAATGTTTCCTCTCAGATATGGCCTTTTTAATTAGCCATCGGAAAGAAAACTGAAAGTGCACTTTCTCCTTCTCAGCTCCTGCCTGGCTATTAATCTCTGTGCCGAGAACGGTGCCACCAGTCCATCATATTGTTACGAGCTAGCGGAGACGTAAAAGAACTACATTCATATTCCTTATCACAGCCAGAGGTATTTCCTTTGTGTTGCTAGGAGTATTTTGATTAGCTTTGGCTGTGTCTGCAGGGAAGACACAGTTTATATTTTCCACAGCTCACATCATTTCTAGAAATAAAGCTTCTTTCCAGCATTCGACACTGTTTATTGGTGGGGCTTAATTGCTGAAGGGGTTTGTTGTTGAGTCTTTTTTAACTCCTGTTGGTGTCATGACTAAGTTTGAGGCGAAACATTGATAGTGATTTGTTCCCAGAGCCAGATAGTGATTTTCAATGAATCATTTATTTGAGGAATGTAACGTTTCCCCCTCAGACTCCACTGTCCCCTGGCAGACATGGATGACAGCCCATCTGCAGGAGCGCAGAGGTGCTCTGCAGGGAGTAATTTCAGAGCCCTTTTTTTTTCCATACGTCTGGCACTGGTGACTTTTCCTGGTGGTTTTCCTACAGGAAAAGCATTCAGGGAAATCTGATGGCAGCGGTGCAGAGTGACAGCCTTGCGGTTGCTGTGGCTTTTTACCACGCGGAAGGGAAAGGAAAGGGCAGTGTTCTCCTTCCCCTCTTCAGAAAGGGAGTGTGGCAGCCTCCAGGTATCCTGAGAGCAACCAAAGCCTCAAAGAAGAGGGTTTGTGCAACAAACATTGCTTCACGCTTGTTCCTAAAACCTCACCAAAGAAAAGAAGAAAAAAATATATTTTGGTGCTTCACAGAAGTACAGGCCTTGCTGGTGGAAGCTGTTGGGAAACATAACCCACTCTGGGGGTAAAACAGGCTGAATGCACTTACACTTTCCTTTTTGAGGCTGCTAATTTTATGTGACTAAATAGTTGAGGAAACCACATATAAAAAATCAAATGCTGGCCAGGCTCCTTCTGGCTCATGGAAAAGTTCTGCTCCATTTTATCTTTTGTTTCCCTCCAAAACCTGAAGCAAGCAGAAGCTTTAGGAGTGCTAATTGGAGATCAGCACAAGCCTCTAAATAACTTCATGACAACTTGCATTGTTTTGTGTGTGGAAAATGGAAAATAAATAAATAAATAAATAAATAAATAAAAATAAAAAGAAGAAGAAGAAGAGAACAATGGAAAATGGGCAACCTCAGATGTTTCCTACTTTGGCAGGCTGTGAGTATGCCTCCGAGTGAAGGACTGAGGTACGCTTCACTGCCAATTTGTTTTCTGGAGCTGCTGCTAACCCTCTGGGTGCTCATACAACCTGCGGGATCTGTTCTCCTGAGCCACCCAGGTCAGCAGTTGCCTGTGGGAGTGACAAAGCCCTGTAATAACCAGCAGCCCCAGGACAGCTTTGCTCTCCTTGTTGAACCATGCAGCATCTGCCAAGCAGCCAGCCAGGAGCCTCAGGTGTGCCACTCTTTGGGACACCACTGTCACTATGTCCCAGTTGGGAACAGGAGGGCATTGGTGCTGGTGTAGAGGCAGCTAGACAAAATAATCTAACCATGTGTTTATGAGAGGCATGGAGCAGATTTGTTCCGCTCATCTCGCATATGCCTCAGAAGAGCCTTTGTTCTACTGACAAAATCTCCCTGCGCCCTACAATCCAGGGAGCAATAAAAAAGGTATCTTAAAAATGTAGCAATGGTGCCTACTCAACAGGGCTTTAAATTGAAACAAAGTCTTCAGTGAGGAAAAAGGGCTTCCCACTCTGGAAGAATTCCAGGTCTGTGTTTCCCAAAATGCTATCACAAAACATCGTTATCTTGGCTCTTCCTATCTATGGTGTGTCATTGGAATGGCCTGAATGAAGCTGCTGTTTGTAGCATGGGGCTCGTGCAAAGCTTGTATCAGTGAAGACACTTCATTGCTCCTCCTTGCAATATTATGCAATTGGCCCTTCTCTAATAGTTCTCCTTGTCAATGCTGGGATCTCATGACTCACTGTCATGAGGGAGCCTTCTCCTTCCTGTGAGCAGTAACTGGTTCACTAGCAAATCTCTGCGTGCTCCTGCATACAAGAGGACGCCTCCATCCTTTCTTGCTAACTTTCGGAATTCAGCAATCAGATGTGCTCCAGAAGTGATTGTATTCAAATGAAGATAGTAGGTAAGACCCTTTGCTCCTCTAAGAAAGGCTGCAAGATGTAGTTAGCAGTGGCTAAAATTCCTTATGTTATTTATTAATAGTGAACAGTTTATCATAGAACCACTGAATAGTTTAGGTTGAAAGCTCAGCTGCCCCATCCAACCTGGCCTCGAGCACCTCCAGGGATGGGGCACCACAGCTTACATGGGCAGCTGTGCCAGCACCTCACCGCCGTCTGAGTAAAGAATTTTCTCCTAACATCTAACATTTTAGTTTCAAGCCATTCCCCTTGTCCTATCACTAACAGACTGTAAAAAGTCAGTCCCTCTTCTGTTCATAAGCTCCATCCAAGTACTAGAAAGCTGCAATTTGATCTGATGGAGCCTTCTCTTCTCTAAGCTAAACAACTCCCTCAACTTTTCTTCATAGGAGAGGTGCTCCAGTCCTCTGGTTATCTCTATAGCCAATCCTGTGCTTCCAGCAGATGCTAACATAGTGCCAGATGGTTGGCTGGGCATTGCCTGTACCATCAATCATAAATTAGACCCTTACTGGAGGATGCCCTAAGCTAGAGCCAGTCCTCCAAGGAACCCAGTTGTGGAGCAACTGTTTGAAAGATCTTACTTTCCTCTCTCCCTTTCAGTTAGTGTAAAGGTGGTGCTTTACTTCACAAGTACAAAAAGTGCATTCCTTAATGACAGCTAGTATGAACAAGCTCTCCTGAAATGGAGAGGACTGACTTATCCATCCAATAATGCACTGCTAAAAATCAGGAGCTCCCTTCCACAATTGCTGAAGACATTTTGAGTTGAAGGTATTTAAGAGGCTGGGGATAGGATTAAACAAATACAGTATAGGCATCTCTTCATACGCCCTTTTTCAGTAGGTTTCTCTGCGTGCTGCTGGTGCTGCTGGGGTCATGAGGGGAAGTGGGTCTTGGATAGCTTTGTCCAGTGGTTCTCTTACTGAAGTTTTCTCAGGTTTCTCCATTTCTCCATCCTCTACTATCTTTCTCTTTTTACCCTCCTTCCTTTGTCCTTAGGCACCAAGGCTGTGTAACACTTGTCATCCTTCATCTAACATACAACACAATGCACTACAAGCCTCCTAGTGAAGGTGTCTGCTGCAGGAGGGCAGTCAAGCTGAAACACATCTTCCAGAGGAGATTTGCTGCTTTGATTTACAGTGGGCTGTGTAACAGCTCACAACATCTGCTCCATCGTGACTCCTTTCTAGGGGCCAAACATCTTCAGCAAGCAAATGAAATGGTGGCTCAACCTGCAGCTCCGCCAGAACAGCCTCCATCTCTCTGTCTCCATCAAGGTAAGCAAGGTCTGTTTCCTTCCAAAGCTCATTCTGCAGAACACCTACAAAAGAGTGCAGTTTTGGGGGGAGCTGACCCTATTTGTAAGTCTACAAACCACCCTCACATGCCTAACATGATGCGCCACATCAGCAGTGAATGGGATGAAGATGGGAAAAGCTCTGCAGGGCACAGATGAAATGCTCCCTGCTCATGGTGAGACGAGGAGTGATAACAGTATTACCTGGGAACTTTCCCCTCCCACCCACCATTGCCACCTCCTCTCTCTCAAAAACACAAACAAGCCAACTTGATTTATATGTTCATAGCTGGGAGTGATTGCCAGCTTAATGAGCACTGCTATTTATATCTAAATAATTGCACTCCTAAACAACTGCTTGGGGGGCATCAGGATGGAGGGTAAAATTCTTTGCCACCGTTTGAAGGGATTTGGGCAGACGTTGTCAGAAGGAGGAATGTACATTTCATCCAAACTGCAAAAACACTTTAACGTGTTTTAGACAACTGGAGGGAAGCTGAACAAAGAGATGCACTGGAGTAGTGACACTGTGTATGCAGACCTGGCATGCTTACCAATGTGCACCAGCCTGCGCCTATTCATAATAACTCCTTTTACTAAACAGCTTTCTTTGACCACCTCAGGTGTGGCAGCCCTATATGGGCAGCCCAGCACAAAAGACAGTCCATGCACGGCATCTCTCACTGCACTGTTTTGGCTGAACTTCTGCTGAGTGAATCTCTTGGCTCAGTGCAGAGCTTGCAAGGCCACTTAAATCTCTCTGACCCTTTAATGAAGTTTTTAAAAGGGCTTCATAAATCTTCATCACTAAGAATTGCTTAAAGCCCCGCAGGATTCCTCCAGTGGAATTAACCACTAAAACAAGTAGACAGGCTCAGGTATATTTATCACATTCGTCTTCATTATTCCATGAGTTTTCTTTCTTTCTCCTCTTATAAATAAGCTACAGCCAGGAAAGGGAGCACCAACTCAGAATCACTCATCCAGCAACTTGTAACCTTCCACTACAGCTGTGTGAGATCAGTCCTCTTCTTGGGTATGCTTTCCGTGCAGGCAGCATCTGCATGCCACACATCGTTTACCCTTCCACATTTAAGCCATCTTATTGCTTCTCACCTGGGAAGGAACCTGACTCTTTGCCTTTCATATAAAAGCATGCCTTGGGTCACAACATGTCAGCTCCAAAATAGATCAGTTACCTGCTAGCCCTACCCTTTTTTCCCTTCGAATTTTGACTGACTTTGGCAATAATTTTTTGGGAGGAATGCCAATCACCTCTGAAAGAACTGCCAATTTGGTGGCTATGTAAGGGTCACTAGGAAAATACACCATTTTTAAAAAATTTTCTCCATGTCATATCATGGTTTCCAGAGGAAGCATGTAGATTCCGTATGCTCTGGGTGGGCTTTCTGATGCTACACCTCTGGGGAATGAGGACAGAAAATACATGAACGAGATTCACGGGTGAACAGATAACAAATAATCAGTGGAGGTAAAGTCACTGAAAACAGCGAGAGTGTTCCCCCTCGTGTGATGCTCAGGAAGGACTGCAGGTCTTCATGATACAGCCCAATCCAGCCAAGCTTGAGCCACCACTTGGGAAAATTTCATCACAAAATCATGCTTTAATGAGCCAGATCATTTTCAAAGTTGACTTTTCATTAGGTATTTTTCTTATGCCATGAAGAAAAAGTAGAATGCCATAGAAAAGCTCCATTAGAGCCATCATGACACTATCTTGTTTTTAATTTATTTGCATTAGAATAACACACTAATCTGAGGGAGAACTGGAAAAGTGCATGTGGATCAGAAAAAAGAAACATGCATGTGCAGGCAAGCAAAGTCTTATACAATTTTTTTTGATATTGAAGTCCTGAATCTAGTGAAAGCAGAGGTCATGTGTCCCTAGTTTAGATCAAGACTGGATTGAGACACATCAACTGATGAACTGATGGTGTAGGCTCAAAATCCAGGTTATATGTGAAAGGTGAGATACCTGAGGCACTAATGGAGAGGTCCAAAGCCATGTGAATCACAGCTTCCTGCAATCCTTGCACCTCTGGGTACTGGATGAGCTCATGTTGTGATGCTGTCACATGAACAAGTTGGATGACTGCTTTTAATCATTGGAATTGTAGGGTGGGTTATAGAGCAGACAGGGACACAGTTTTACCCTAATGTGGAGAAGATTAGATTTTATCTGACTTCCTGCATGTTAAAGGCTATGCAAGTTCAGCCGAGTGCTTGCAAAGCTGTATACAACAATTTGAACTAAGCTGTAGCTTTTTAGTCAAGAGACAAAAATCACAGGCAGAGGACAGAAGCAATCAAAGGATCATCATCACCTGAGGTCCATGGAGTGGCAGGAAGACGGAGAGATAAGAATAAAGACCAGAGAGATTTCAACAAGTGACTCATGGCTTTAAGAAAAGATGGAAGGACCCTAAATCCCAGCCAAAGTGACCTGGGAGAAGTTCTTACTCAGTCCTGAATCACATATGCAGCTTAATCCTTCGAATGTAAGCAAAATAAGTAGGGCTGTGATCAGAGACCTGCAAGGAATTGCAGCTGGGGAGCAGGAGAGGCTGCTGCCCCATGGCCAGAGCACCGTCTCCAACCAAACGCCTGATACTAACCCTGTCCATTTAAGCCTGTCACTGACCGAATATTAGCCACCTAACGAATGTCTTTAGAGACACAGGCCTCATGATTTGGCTGAGGCGTTGCCTACACTGTGTTTTTCCACAATAAAACTTGTGTGACTGCAAATAGGAGTTGGACTCAATGATTTTTATGGGTCCCTTCCAACTGGGGATATTCTATGATCCTATGGTTCTGGGAAATCTGTTGTGTAAATGAGCTGGTTTGGGATGAGAAAACAACAATACTGTGGCACTTCTGTACCGGGGATTTGCAGCAGAGATGCTACATGGCTGTAAGAAGAGCCAGGAAAGGCAAAGTTTAAGCCCATACAATGAACTATCACACCATAGTCCCAGCCAGCCCCTGCCCCAGATGCTGGTTGCCACCTCTGTCCCACAGTTGTCACCTCCTCAGCGGTGCCAAAACAGCTGTGTGTAGGACAGTGCTCAAACCAGAACGCTGAAGTAGTGGAAGTTAAAAATAAACCTCTCGCAGGAGGAAGAGAGAGGGAGATATTTTTAACTGTAACCACTTCAGTGGTCTGTCTCCCGGTGTGGTCCCACGTGGAATTCCATTAACATGACGGGGAGGCAGTGATTGCAGGGCTGGCACCAGCACTGCTCCTCTGGGCAGGAGGGACCCTTCGGGCTGCCAGAGAGGGCTGCTCGACAGCATGGCACCAAAGCCAACGTGTGCAGAAGGACTTTCCAACATCCAGACCCTACACGGGTTAAAGTCAGACCCAGGTCTCCCAGACTCGACATTTGCTCCTCGATTCTCATAGCCTTAGTTTTAAAACGTATTGTAGGCCAGCCAGAATTATTATTAATAGAAACAAATAAAGAGGCACTGAGGTTTTCCCCGTTTTATAAATGAATATTCATTATAACCATTAACCTCCTCCGCAGTTTGTGGTAGCGTGGCTAGACATCACCCACTGAAATCTATTCAAACACAAAATGCACGATAAACAGGGTAAGAAACATCAGAAGAGATGCAAAAGCTGTGTGTGTGTGTGGGGGGGGGGGGGGAGGAAGCTTCATTTAATGAATTTTTTTACATAATCAACAAAGGAGATATTTGTACATTCCTTAAATAGCTTGAAAAGTTCAAGGAAAAGCATCCAACAACAGTTCAGAAGGTTGCAGTGCAGATATGACTTGGCAATTTGAAGAATAATTCAGCGACCTGCTTTTGTTTTGGTCCAGGTCATTTCTGGGTTTCGATGGGCGCAGCCCAACTTTCACACTACAGTTCGAGCACTGCAGCAATTTGCTCTGTTTGAACAGGAACCCATCTGCTCACACACAGGCGTCCCCTCCGCAGTGCTCTAGAGAAGCACTGCACCAGCAGAAGTGCCGGAGAAGCAAGTAACGTTCAGGCAGCTTTCAGACTGCCATCGGGGTTTCAGACCAGTAATTAATTCTTCAAATGTTTGGTTTTGTTTGTTTGTTATTTTGTGTTTGTCTTGAATTCTTCATCAAAGTTTTCCAATGATGTTATTGATTGAGTTTCAAGGCACTCCTTAGCAAAACAGCATCGAATAATGCAGTAGTGTCGTGAGTCCTGAATCCAGGAATGCTTCCTTGGTCTGAGTGCTGGGTCACACCAGTCTCTGGATGCCAACCTGGGTGTACAGGCAGGATTTCAGTTAAAATTTCTCAGCATGTTCAGCACATCCTTCAAACCTCTCCTAATAAATGGAGCCAAGGGCATAGTGAGTCAGTTTTGTGCTTAGATGATATATAACTGTCTCATGAACTCTGTACAAATTACCTCTTCTCTGTATTGTTTTTGCAGTGTATTGTTTTTCTTGAATAATATGGCACACGTCCAGTTTTTATTGCAGTCAATAAATTACCCCGGTTTAGATCTGGATGGCCCCAAAATGATTAACTGACATCAACCAACATAATTAAACCATCCTTTTTAATACTGTCGGTAGTGTTCATTTAGAGCATTACGTTTGTTTTTAATCACTAACACATTTCCCTAAGAGCACCTTTTTGCTTTCTTTTTAACCAAGACAGGGGACCCAAGATGGGACACTTTGCTCAGCTGTAACAGATCTGTGACCCTAAGGCTGACACCGGGGCGTAGTGATGTAAAGGAAAATGCATGCTGTCACATTTTAATTAAATAGGTCAATTATTATGGGCCCTTCTCCAGCAAAACTCTCACTGCAGCCAGGTCCTCAGTGGTGAGGCTTTATTTACTTCTCGTGCTTTACTCAGCAGGATTCTCCCTTCCAAAAGGAGGGCTGATAAAATAATTTAGTCCATTAAACAGCCTATTTTTTGACATTCACTGACAGATACTGGGAACCCTCGTAATGTTGAATACCACAATGGAGATGTACTGCTGTTCCTTTTAGCAACGTGCAGCTGTAGTGCTGCTGGCTTCTGCCTTCGTGCATAGAGTGGGATGGACCCATGGCAACTCTCCCTCCTGCTGAGTGAGGGGCCCATTGCCCCATCCCTCTGTGCTCCCTTTCCAGCTCAGGTCGAGCTATTTTCACTTTCTGATCCCCCCTGCAGATGCACCCAAGTCAGCTCTGTGTTCCTACAGCCCAAACACTGTCTTCTGTCAGTGTATTTTTGTACAGAATGTTTTTAGCTTTCTCGTAGGCACAGCTCCCAGCCATTAGTTTCTCCTCTATGGATGTATTAAAGGAAATGCTGTGGAAGAGGTGTCGCCCTCTGGACCTCGCAGGCACACGTGGTTCCAGGCAGGCACCAGAAAAATATGTTTTTCTATTTCTTGCAAGCAGAGATGAAGCTAATTTGTTTGGAAAAGCCCCACCGAAGGAAATGTCATTCAACAATTCTGTTGAAACTATCAAAAGCCAAACTGAGGAGATACGAAAATGGAGCACAGCGAGAGGCAGGGTCAGGGAGTTGAGCAGTGCCTGCTTCTGTAGGGAGAACCTTAAGAGTACAGCTTGGAGTCCAGGGTCGGGCTAAAACACATCCACTTGAGAATATGTAAGAACAGAACATTAGCATCAACCTTTGCTACCACCTCACTTCCCTCTGTCTATCCCCATCCTCCTGCACAGCCTCAGCCCCCACGCAGCTGCCTGGCACCTGCACCACAGAGGTGTTGGTAACCTGGCAGAGCCCAGTGTGAAACACAGGGAGCAGCCACCCTGCCCCACAGAACATGCATGTTTCTGCAGGGCTGCAGCAAAAGCAAGTAATGCGCACAAATCTCTAATAAGTAAAAGCTTTTATTTTATTTATTTTATTTTATTTTATTTTATTTTTAAATTGCTTTATTTCACAGCTAGATATTGCAGTTGTGCATGGCTCAGCTTCTGTTTGGCCGTTCTGAATAGCAGCTCAGTGCAAGACCCAGTTGCAGTCCTGCTTACAAACCCCCGGAGGCGTTTTGGTACACAGCTGATGCTGTTACACTCAGGACTCGTCAAAGATGCCTACGTCTTTTTATTTTTTTTTTCCCCCTTCGGAAATAGCCGCTGTGCAGATCCCAGAGAGTGAAGATGTAGAGCCATAGAACCATCGGGCATCCCGAGTTGGAGAGGACAACCCAGGACCGGTTACACCCTGCCCGTGTTACGAATGCTGAAAAGAAAAGCAGAGCCATCGGGATGACTCCCATCTACTCAGGCACCGCTGTGCTAAAGGCTTTACTTTCTTCCCTGAGTTTTATCATCGACGGTGATAAACGTAGGAACAGATGACAGTGCGCAAAGCCAGCCCCTAAGCACGCCCGGCTGCACTCGCATCCATCCAATCGGGGCTGAAACAGAGCGGTTCGCACCTTCAAATGCACTCATTTGTGACCCTTTACAACACACCGACGGTGGCGATGGGACGGCAACAGTGCAGCCTCCCGGCCACAAGCGTCTTTTGGGACTTTCCGATCCCGATGTCGTCTTAATTAACAATAAATTCGATGCGTCGGTAACACACAGAACGGCGTTTTCCTAAAGCAATCGAACAGCGCCGATCCTTTGCGTAGCGAACGGACAAACGCGGCCGCGGGGACGGGACGGGAACGGCGGAGATTGCGCGGGGGTCTGCGCAGGGCCGGCGGCACTTTTGGGTGGGATAAAGGGGGAAGGAAAGAGAAAAAGATTACAAAACAAGGGGGAGCGGGGTTGGGGAAAGGGTGAGGGTGTCCCGCCGCATCCGTACTTCTTAATTATAATTATGATTATTTTCAATAATGGGTTCTCAGACAGCCCTGAGATCCTCCCGCTACAGTGTGGCGGCTTTGGTTTGTTTCTATTCGCTTCTTCTTTTCTTTTCTTTCTTTTTTTTTTTCTTTTTTTTCCCTCATAGATCGAATGAGACTTCAATTTAGAGAACGGATCGGGCGGCCCCCGGCAGAGATCCCGACGCTTCCAGACGAGCAGCAACGGAGTCCCCAAATTGTGTCACTGCTCACAGAACGGCAATCGGAAATCTGTTGGTTTGGAGCAAGGGAGGGGCTTTGCTGAAGTCAGATTGCAATTTTCGTGTGTGGATATATACTTATGCATACATATATATACACACACACACACACAATGTACATATAGGTATATATACACAGTATATATATAGTTATATATACATACGCACACATATATGTGAGTGTATATATGTGTGAGTGTATATATATTTATGTATTTCGTGCGTGTATATGCAATTATATATACGCGTGTATATATATGTAAATTGCATCTTTGTTTCAGACTCTCCCTCACGAACGTTGTTTCCAATGGGACGCCCGTCGCCGGCCGTGCTGGCAATAGGAACAACAAAAAAGCCGAAGTCAAAAGCAGAGGGGAAGGCGGTGCCGGGGGCCGTGCCCGTCTGGGTGCGGTGGTTTCGCCCCTCGGAAGGCCCCCGCGCCGGTTCTTAGCGCAGGAACGGGAGCGCAGCGCTGCCCGCAGGTTTTTGAAGCAGAAAACGAAATGTACTTTCCGGCCCCGGGAGCCCTTATCGACAGGGAGAAGGGAACGCGTCGAGATCCCTCCGAACGGCCGTGGGCTTTTAGGGGAGAGTACCACCAACCGTCGGGCCCGAGGGGACGGACGGAGCGCCCGCTACCCGCCCCGCCGCTGCCCGGGCGATAACGCCGGCCCCGATGTCCCAGCTCGGGGGGTGGCGGCGATAACAGCGTATTTTAAGGGGCTGGGATAAGGAGCGGAGAGGCGCGCAGGCGGCACGTCGGCGCTCAGGGCGCTGCGTTATCGGCCCGGCCCCACTCGCTCCCCGCGCCGCTCGAGTACACGGCGTTACATAAACACCGCCCGGGGAAAGCGCTACGGTTCCCAAAGTGACCCCTCGCAGCCGGGCCCTCCCTTAGACGAGGAGCGCCCGGTGGGGTTGCCCTAAGGGATTGCAACGCCCGGCTGTGGAATTTGGGGTCAAAAGAACGCCATTTGGGCACGGAGTGAGGCCACGAGGAGCTGGCGGCAGCAGGGCTGCGGGGGGCACAGCCGTGCCGGGGGTCGGCGCCCCGAGGGGCTCGGCCCGACCCGAAGGGAGCGCGGAGCCGGCGGCGTTTAGGGGCGGGGATGGGTGCGCGTGGGGGGAAACGACGCGTCTGTATCACCCCCGGGGCTCTCCCGCAGGTAACGAACACGGAGAGAGAAAGAAAAAGCGTTTTACGTGGCAAAGTCGTGCGGGAGTGAGCGCGGGGCGTTGAGAGACAGCGGATCGCTGCTTTGAAAAGGTTATCTTCCATTATTACGCCCGTTAACAAACATCGAAAGGTAAAAATAACGACGAAAAGCAATGCAATGAAATAAAAATTACTGTTTTTAAAAAGATAAAATAAATTACAAATAAAACAAAACTAATAATCCGGTAGGACAACATCAGTACCCACACAGAGCCCGGAGAAAAGCTACAATCCGGCAGAGGAACGTTCCCACTCGTTCCCCCATTCTGCCCCCCCCAGGTTCTCCCCCTCCTCCCCCCACCCCCGCCCTTCGCGGAGCGACGCCGACAGATCCGCAGGCGATAACCTCGGGGCAACGCCGTTATTTTAATTTTCCACTCACTTTCCCGCTATCAGTTTGTACACAGCTGAGATAAGAGGATCGGAGGGTGGGGGAAGGTGGGGAGGGGGAGAAAGAGGGAGGAAAAAAAGGAGATCGAGAAAGGAGCAGCGGAGAAATGCGCACCGCCGCCGGTTCGCACACGGCTTTGGCCTCACCTGACGGCCGGGGAGGAGCGCGCCTTCCCCCTCGCAGCGCTCCGATGCTAAGGAGCAGAACGAAGGGTTAACGGCAGCCACACCGCCGAGCGCGGCTCCCCCGCCCCCCCTCCTCCTCCCCTGCCCGGCCCCGAGCGCTGCGGTGCCCCCCCGGCCGCCCGCCCGCAGCTCCCGCGGAGCCGCTGTTTGCTCAGCGCCCGGAGCCCAATCAGGGCCGCTCCGCCTGCACTTTCCCGGCCCGGCGGCGAGAGGCGCCTCCTCTCTCCCATTTATACGCCGCCCGCCGCCGCCGCTGCCCCTCGGCGCTGGATCCCTCCCGGCCCGGAGCCGGCAGCAGGTTTGGGCCCCCGTTCTTCCCGCTCCTTTCCGTTCGCTTTCCGCCGGGGGAGCCCGAGGGAGGTTTGTGGGCAAACATCCGACGGCGGGGCCGCAGCTTTATCTAGCTGCCGGCCCTTATCTGCCGCTTATCTCGGGCGGGAGGGAGACGCGCTCCGCGCCCATCCGCGTGTCGGACCCTACGGGTGCCCCCTCTCAGAGACACCGTCTCCTCTCGGAGATGCGGCGGCAGAGGGCTCGGGACCATCCCGGTCCCTGTTCCCGCAGCCGTCGGCTCCGACCCCGCGCCCCTCCCGGCCGCTTTCCCCCCTCCCCGTGTTGGGAAGGAGCGGGCTGGATGTGAGAAGTAACCTCAGAGCGATCGCCCTCCCGGTGCTCGTCCCCGCGGAACACTGTCAAATGACTCATTCATCGCACCGGGAATCGTAAGGACGGCGGCGGCCGAGGAAGGAGCTCTGCCGCACCCCCGTCCCCCTGCCACCCCCCCCCACCTCCCCCGCAGCTGTGAGTCGCGGAGGTGCGGACGGGAGCCGGCGGGTCCCGTTACGGCCGCCCCGCGCTAACGTTGTTGTTGTCATTTCTCTCCCCCCTCCCCTCCCTCTCTCGTCCCGCCCCCCCTCGGACCCCCTCCCCTCTCCCTCCTCCCTCCCGTCCCCACCCAGCGCGCAGAGCGGAGCTGCATGGCCGTGGCTGAAGGCGGCTGCTGCGCGGCGGAGCGGTGCGCTGCGTCCTCGTACCCCTTCGCCGCCCGGGCGCCTCCTTCGCCCTCCTCCACCTCCGGGACCCCCGCTCCGGAGCCCGGCGGCAGCTCCCGACCCGCCCCGCCGCACCTCGGGGCCGCCCCCGCTCCCGGCCGGCCCGCCCGCCGGGAGGAGGACGTCCCGCCGCCGCTCTCGCTGCCTTCGGACTCGGAGCGGCCGCCGGCGATGTACCAGACCTTGGCCATTTCGGCCTCGCAGGGCCCCGCGCCCTACGACGGATCTCCGGGCGGCTTCATGCACTCCGCGCCCAGCTCGCCCGTCTACGTGCCCACCACCCGCGTGGGCTCCGTGCTGCCCACGCTGCCCTACCTGCAGGGCGGCGGCGCGGCCCAGCCCGGCCACGCTCCGGCCGGCCACGTCTGGTCGCAGCCGGCGACCGAGAGCCCCTCGTACGGCGCCGCGGGCGGCGCGCACCCCTCGGGCCGCTTCCCCTACTCGCCCAGCCCGCCCGTGGCCAACGGCGCCTCGCGGGAGCAGTACGGCGGCGGCCTGGCGGCGAGGGAGCAGTACGGAGCGCTGCCGCGGCCGCTCAACGGCTCCTACCCGGCGCCCTACGCCTCCTACGTGGGGCCGCAGCTCGGCCCCGCCTGGCCCGCGGCGCCCTTCGAGAACTCCGTGCTGCACTGCCTGCAGGGCCGCGCCGCGCCCATCCCCGTGCGGGCTCCCAGCGCAGGTAGGGGCCGCCGGCGGCCGCGTGGGGTCCGGGGGGAGCGGCAGGGAACGGCGCTTCGTTCGGGGCTGCCGCGGAGCGAATGGTGCCGGGATGGGCGGGGAGGGGGGGGCGCGGGGTTTTCTGCCGTCGCCGGGTTCGAGCCCGTTCTTAACTATAGGATTATCAAATTAACGATCGAATCGCTTAATTGCTGAGTTACTGATCGGTTGGGCTACTTAACGATTTCATCCTCGAAGCTTTTCGTTACTTCATTTAAAAAAAAAAAAAAAAAGCAACCGAGCACCCGATATCTAGATACGCTTTAAAGAAAGCGAGACTCAGCCTCGCTCCGTCGATGGCAACGGGCACCCGCGCTGCTGCCGTGCGGGGATGTCCCCGATCGCTGCCGAGGTGTCGCAGTGCTGCTGCGGGGAGGGATGCGGGGGGGGGGGAATCTGCTGGAATCGCAGCCGTGTGACGATCGCTGCCGTTTGTGCGGCGGTGTGACAGCCACTGCCGTCTGTGCGGCTTTAGGGGGTGTCTGTAAGGGTAGGAGTGAGTGTGTGTAGGGAGAGATGGGGCTGTGCGAGTGTACGTATGTATGTGTGTGTGTATATATATATATATACACACACATATATATACATATAGTATAGATGTATGTATATTTATATATCTGTGTATATATGCTCATATGCATGTCTCTGCATACTTATATATACAGGTATATATACTGATACATACCTGCGTATGGGGATAGACGTAGGCATAGACGTGCGTGCACACCCGCACTCTCCCACTCCCGGGCAGCCCCAGGCCCACCCCCGCTACTCGCTCCATCCCCCCGTGCCGCTGCCGCCCCCCGGGCCGTCCCCGCCGTCTCCCGGTGGCACCGGGCGGCTGTCGGACGCACGAAGGCTCCGATCGGCGCCCTCACGGTGGTCGCGGTGAGGCGGAAGCGGTGGCGGAACGGAGCAGAGCAAAGCCGAAGTTTTAACAAACGCTTTGTACACGATTTCCCCAAACCGCAGCATAAAGCTAAGGGGGAAATAACAGCAAATAAAAACGCGTAAAGACTTTTTCGGGCTGGAGGAGGCGAGACGAGACACGGGAGGGAGAGAAGGGGCAGTGCCGATGGAGCCCGGTGGGCTTCGTCTCTGCCCCGCTCCGGGCTTCCTCCCGTCCCCACAGAGCCGTTGTCGGGGCGGCGGAATGCGGGCCGGGGCTGCCCGTCGGTGGGAGGGCTCCGGGCTGCCGCTGTGTCGGGCACGGCAGTGGCACGGGCGGCCCGGAACAGCCCGCAGGCATCGCTTTCGTTTGGTTTGGTTCTAACAAAAGACGACGCGATTTGATGCCGCTTGACTTAACGTTACTCGTAGGACTACCAAAAAATAATTTCAAATCAATGCTTTATTTTTGCTTTCCACGGAGAGAAATATGTTTCTCACGAGTTAAGGGAAACAGTATATATATATTAAAAAACAACAAAAACAAAAATAATAATAATAAAAAAACACCAAGAAAGCCGGGCGGTGCGATCAGAGCAGAATTCCTTTCGGTCAGCACGAAGGGAACGACGGAGGAGAGACAAATCAAGCAGTGATTCCAGCGCCCGTGGGGCATCGGCCCAGAGCTTGGTGTGGGGATGGATCGGTGCGGACGCTGCGCTCCGCAGCTCTGCGATCCCCCTTAGCCGCTCACTGATGCACAACGGAGGGCCGTTCCGTGCCCAAGCAGCGCCCCGCGTTTCCACGCTCAGCGCGGAGCGGTGTAGGCAACGTTTGTATTTAGAGCAGTTTCGTTTTGAAGTGTGTTTTTTTTTTTTCTCCGTTCTTTTTTTCCTTTTTTTTTTCTTTCTTTTTTTTTTTTCTTTTTTCTTTTTGGCCCCCAAAATAGAGAAAACACGGAGATTCGCAGGGGGAAGGCGTTCGCTTTTACACTCGCGTTTCCTTTGCTCCTCGCCATGCTCAGCGCTTTCTCAGCGCTCCGCAGCCGTCGGAGCACGGTGGCCCAACGCCGCCGATTTTTCCATTTCCCCCTCTTTCTCCCGTCGAGGACGAATTGAACCAAAGAATCCAAGCGTTCGTTTCCCTTTGTAGATGGGAGCCCGGGCTCCCTAAGGCCGAAGCCGTACCCGTTCGCTGGGCGCTTCCCACCAGAAAGCCGCACGGCTCTGTGCCCGGCGGGGACACCGAGCAAAGCCGCCCCGGGCCCGCAGGTGGACTCGGAGCCGGAGGGCGAAGACCAGGAGCCCTCGGCTTGCATTACGGCAGGGCATTGCCGCAAGGCATTTCGGCGGGGTGTTTCGGCAGCGGCGGCTGCGCTAGGAACGAATCTGGTGGGATTAAAGGAAAACAACAACAACGACAAATTACGTGGTGTGTGGGGGGGATTTAAAAAAAATTCATCCTCGAGGGCTGCGGGGGAATGGCTCGGCCGTGCCTCATCGCAGTGTCCCGCTCCTGCCCGCAGAGCTGCTGGAAGACCTTTCCGAAAGCCGCGAGTGCGTCAACTGCGGCTCCATCCAGACCCCGCTGTGGAGGAGGGACGGCACCGGGAATTACCTGTGCAACGCCTGCGGGCTCTACACCAAAATGAACGGCCTCAGCCGGCCCCTCATCAAGCCGCAGAAGAGAGTGGTGAGTGTGGACTGCGGGCCGGGTGTTGGGTGCGAGAGACGTAGGGACGCCACTGAGGTGTCCCGATTCGGAGGCCAGCGCGGTGGTGGCGCAGGCAAAGGGCCTCTCTTTGGGACCTTCTGCCCATACACAGGTGTTTGGGGTTTATTTTGCATTAGTGGAGCCTGTCGGTGTGAGAAGGCTTACTTCCAAAGGTTTCCAAAAGGGTTGGGAAAAGGGGAAAAAAAAAAAAAAAGTAATCGGGTTTGGAAAGTGTTTGTTGAGAGCGCTAGGAATTTCTGCAGACCTGCTTTGTTTGCCGAGAGCTCGATCCTTGGGAACGTAAGCAAGTTTTGTATATAATTCAAAGAAAAGCAATTGTTTAAACGACAATAATAGCTTTTGTTTTGTTTGACTCCTAAGAAATGAGCAGTAATTTTTCTAAAAATATCCTCTTAAAACTGTGTGTGGGGGGTGGGGGGGGTGGGGGGGTGGAGAAATAAATAGTACAAACCAGAGCCCCTGTTTATAACTCCGGCTGGCACTGAATAGGCGAGGAGAGAATTTACCAAGTGGGAACTGCACATTATGTTTAGCAAATCTGGGTGGAGGTCAGCGGGGAAAAAGAATCCATGCCTTGGTAATGGCTGTTAGGAGCGAGCCACAATAAATCACACCGCTATAATCCGAGCTGATGGTTGGACCCTTGTGTACGGAGACGGTGTAGCAAAGCGATCGACCCTTCAAGAGCCTTTCAATCAAACCAGCTGCTCCAGTCCGTCCCTATTTTCATAGCGTTTAAACTCACCCTTTATTTCACAATGGTCTGAATGTAATGCCTTTAACGTGGGTAGGCAAAAAGCAGACACTCGGGGAGCAGACGGTCCTTGTTCCCAAAGCGACCTCACCTCTGCTTAAAGGGACAAAGTTAATGTAGCGCTGAGGCAGGAGCTGTTTGCCGCTCGGTGCCTGTGTGTTTGTAGCCAGCCGTGCACCAAATCGTATTGCAGGAGGTGTTATCTCCTTAGTGGGGAGCTCGGCTACCCATGGCACATGGCTGGGCGCAGATTTTGATGGCTCATACCTCTCCCCGACCCTGCTCACTGCTTCCGAGGGGGGAGAGGGCTGAAGAGACCAACTCAGGGTCAGGCAGCAGCCTGATTTCAGCCCGACACCTCGGCTAAATAACTCTGAAATAGCTCCGTGCAACACTCTGCACCAAGCACACTGGCCAGAGCTATAAATCAGAGGCGGCTGCGTGCTCACGCCGTTGGAAATATGTAGGTGAGAAGGGAAAATGTTTTGAAAATGCTAAACATGTTTAGATTTCCCTGAAGTTTCTGATAAAATTCCTGCAGTGGAAAAGCCATTTTAGCTTCAAAATGTGCCCCCAAACTCTCATTTGTTTAGATACAGGAATGAGCAAAGCTACGGAAATAAAATTACAGATTTACAGCAGACTGCATGCAAAAGACAGAGGGATTTAGCAGTGAGATGGCATTTTGCTTGCAAAGAAAGAAAACACAACATATGTGTTACAACTTTTTTTATAACCTGTTCCATGTGAAACTCATACTGAGTTGTGGAGCACAGTGGGCAGCGTGTTTATATGTATTTGAGACCACAAATTCTGCTTTTGTGAGAATTGGATTTTTCAGATTAGAAAGTATATGTATATATTTCAGCCTGTATTATATTTGGTTGGTTTTTAAATTGTTATTATTGTGCAATTAATAATGAATTACTGCTCCAAAGTTGCACAAATCCTATTAAATCTGGAGATCGCTCTGAGCCGCAGCACAGAATGACGAATTTCCCGTGAAAGAAACTGGAACAGCCCAAATTCAAGAAACTCGGTCATTACTCTGGAATATTCTCCATGCTCAAAGCATCGCTGTGTGTTTCCCAAGTGGCAGGCGGCTCTGTGGTATCAAAGGTGACCGAGCTGTGCCTAACAACCCAGCAGTAAATGATTCAAGAGGAAGGGCATAGTACCCTCGACTCAGTCATTTCAGTTATGGGCGCTTTATAGTCAAAATAAGATTAATGCAATTCTCTAAAGCTGACTTTTCCACGTAAACTCGTTTGGCTGCCAGACAGAGCCAGTCGCAGCTTTTTTTATATTTTTTTTTTGACAATGTGATACTTTGAAAAATAATAGATTTACGACGTAGCTGGAATTCTTTGCTTGTGATGAATGTAAAAGAGATCACTTGTTACAGGAACTTTTATAACCCATTCACCTTCATTTCACATGTTTATGAGGACTGCCTTCACTTATGATATACAGCCTGCAGTCATAAAGCGCCAGGTTATGCGGTTATTTCTGATACCGGGTTGCCTCATCTTGGCTCCAAACTCCACGGAAGAGTGCCATAAATGGCTTATTTGCAGTGTGGACCTTGTTGTCCCACACCAGCTTTTCTGACGGCCGAGGGAAAGCTCCCCCCGTAAATCTCATTCCTGAGACACGTTGTTTTTCACATGATAATATAGCACAGGATGATAAGGAAGCCTTTCCACAAGGTGATGCGTTTTGATGTGTTCCCCTCTCTGAAAGCTGTTCTCGGCCCCTCTCTCTTGCCCAACCCAGGCTTGTTGCATCCCGGGAGGCATCGTGGCATCGCTGGGGACTGCAGGGAGGTGTTTGGTGCAGCAGTGTTGTGGTCTGTCCTGCTGGAGAAACACCCGCTGGTCTCAGTGGAGGCTCCAGTCAGTGGTTCCCAAGTGCGACTTGCAGGCTCTTCCACCCGTCTTTCCAGCCTTGAAAATGAGGATAATCTTGTGTCAATTCTAGGATGTCCTTCAGAAATGTTATAAAACTGCCCCCACCATCTCTGCTTTTTGAATGTTAACCACAAAAACACCGACCATCTGCTCCTGCCCACCTGTTTACGTGTGTTTGCCTCCCCTTGCCCACAGCCCTCGTCGCGGCGACTCGGCCTGTCCTGTGCCAACTGCCACACCACCACCACCACCCTCTGGCGCCGGAACGCCGAGGGCGAGCCCGTCTGCAACGCCTGCGGCCTCTACATGAAGCTTCACGGGGTAAGAAAGTCCCTTTTGGCCTAGGTGCCATGTTCCCTCTGGCCTGTGTACCGTGTCCCCTCACGCCTGGCTGCCCTGTTCCCCAGGCTAGGTGAGTGCTGGCGGAAGGTTCGTCCCTGCGGTGGCTTTGGGCACAGCATGTGGGTGGCATCTGGCTTCCCAAAGCCAGGGCAAAGTTTCTGTTGACTCTAATAGTCTTGGACTATGGAGTTAGGAAAAAAAGGATAGAGGTATGTAAAATTGACAAAATGACTGAAAATGGCATTGGAAAATGGCTCTCCCCTTTTAGCAAGTTATGGTATTGACAGCGCAATGACAGGGATTTGTCATTGCAAACTTGTATAGATCTCTGCATGAAGAAACTGACTCGGGATAATTGGCAGAGGTCTTTTTGTCACCATGCCTTCAGTCAGGGAAAAAAAACACTGGACAGTGTTTTAATATGACAGCTTTTCATAGTCTGGACGGGCAAAATTTTAAATATAATTACAACCATAGATATGCCAGCACAACTTTATATGCAATTTCAGCTTTGGTAGGCAATAATGCAGGAAGAAATTAACTTGAACGTGAAGGAATATGGTTTGAGACTTGGAGCCTATGGTGAGCCATTAGGTTATGTTAAGGCTGAGCACATGCGTTTGAAGAAAGTGGGCATTAGGAGTGGTTGGTACACGGTCCAGCCTTTGAAAAAAAAGTAAATTTTATCACTGGTTTAAACATTATAATGATAATAAGCACATGGCTGAACGGTATTTTTCCAAACTCATGTTATCATGAAGTTAAAATACATTTTAAGCCAATGTTTTCTGTATAATCACTATGATTATACAGAAAACACAAAGCTGACTTTTGAACCCATATTCTATACAAACATAAATTTGGATACTCTAAACCTGTATCACATGCAGAACTGCTTATAAGAACAAATGCTACGCTGATTATGGCGTGAAGCTTCTGTCCTAAAAAGCTTACTGGTATTGATCTGGTTTGCATAGCTGGTCTGCAAGGAGAGGAGAATTTTTCCCCTCATTTGCATTCTTGCTTTCCAGAACAAACCTCTGAAGATAATCCCCAACTGGCTGGGAAAAGGAATTAGGGATCAGATACATCCAGTCCAGTTTAATGTCATACGACCTATGGCCAAACAGTGCTTTTTTTTTCTCTTTAAACTGTCGCTGTTGATCTGTGGACTGACTGAGGTGTTGGAAAAGCTGTTCAACCTACATCAACAAAAACATTTTCCCACTTCTTTATTCCAATAAAACTCCCCTTGAAACTACTCGTGGTTTTGCCCAAATAAAATACAACGTTTGGTGGAATTGCTACGTTGTGACTGGAAAAATGACTTGAACAGACGTTTTGAACATCACTCTTTGCTCTTATAGTCTAGTTTTGATTTTTGGTCACTAGAGCACATGCACAACTCTAAGATTGGTGTGGAAATTTCTTCTTTTCAGGTTCCCCGACCGCTTGCTATGAAAAAAGAAGGAATTCAGACAAGGAAACGAAAACCTAAGAACATAAATAAGTCAAAGGCATGCTCTGGTAAATATGAAAAGATAAGATAGTCAAGATGCTGGGATTTTTTTCCTTGGCTGGAAAATTCTTGTTTTTAATGCCTGATTCTGATCTTTCAGGTAACAGTACTACTGCAGTTCCTATGACTCCAACATCCACATCTTCTACTAACTCAGATGACTGTAGCAAAAATGCCTCCCCAAGCACTCAGCCGGCAGCCTCGGGGGTGAGTACTGACACAGCATCCATACTGCTAAGCAGGCTGATCACTGTGCGGTGTTATCACAGCTTTTATCTTATCTAGCAGAACAATAATCTAAATAAACTTTCCACTTTTGTTAGCTGATACTGGAACAAGATTTTCGGAAGATATTACATATAGCTGTAAACAGATCGACAAGCTTAAGTACTTTACAAACCCCTTAATTAAGATCTATATAATTTTTATGATTAAGTTAAGCGCGGCTTAGCCTGAGCCCTTTTGTTTTGAAGTGTTTTGCTTATTCCTTCTCAAAGGTTTTTCTCTGAAGCAAAACCAACAAACTGTGCCCGATTGAGCCTTTCAAGAAACATTTATGCACATGCTGTTTCTTTCTGAAATGCTCTCTGATAAAGAGTTTGAAGGGAAGCATGATGCCTTTTGGTTTAAACTCAGCTTTATTCCTACACTCGGACTCAGACTGAGCTGAAAGCAGGCAGAGGATCCCAGCTGACTGCAGTGTGTGTGGATCAGTGCAGTGCTAGCAGAGGGCTCCTCCAGGGTCGGGTGCTCAGCCTCTGACAGCCATGAGCTCCAGTAGTTTTGATCTTTATTTTAAGTCACACGCTCGTACCATCTCAAACTGCCTTTCTTCACTCAGTTATCACATTTGATAACAAATACTACTATTAAAATTGCACGCCTTAATACAGATTAATTCCTAACCTTTTGACTATACATACCCATATCCACACTCCTTTTGATCTTTGTATCCTTTAATATACCACATCATTTCTTTCAAAAGTTTTCCTAACGTGGCTTTCTCTACTCCTTTTTTTTTAATAAAAAGAAGACGTTTATAATAAGTATTTTTCAATACGTCTCAGCACTCCCACATCCCATCAGTAGTTTAATTACTGATGTTCAAAGTTTCAGAGGGAAAGAAACAACAAAAAGCATTTTTAGCAGATGCAATTGTTTGTTGGCTGGCAGGGCCACCAAGTTTCAGAAGCACTGGGTTTTTGGTTCTGATGCTGTCAGGCGAGGATATTATTAACAGGGCTCCTTTTTTGATATGAGAAAACCATGACAGTCCAATAAAATAAACAGATCACTTAGAGAAAAAAAAAGAAAAGAGAGAGAAACAGTAACCAGAAAAGCAGTAAGCAGAAAGATGCACTGTGCTGGGTTTCGTGCTCCCTGCATTGAATGCTATTTTTTAATTTCTCTCCTAGTATTTCCAAAGGGAAAAAAATCAGCCAGATTTTCCTTCCCTTTCCCTTTGGATGCTTACTGATCTGAGGAATGCCGTGTGATTTATACAACGGGCAGAACCATCAGCAAAATCCACCCTGAGCCTCAGAAGTGTGGGCTGTAGGTGGTGCAGCTGTGCGCTCCTCTGGAAGGAGGGACCTTACATGTTCCCCAGAGATCTCATTTTCCCCGTGCTGCCAATTTCTTGGCTGGCTGTCGTCTGCTTTCCTTTTGGCAGCCCTTCTCTCTAGGACAGCGTGTCAGAACCGATACTAGCGATATTTCTTTTATCATTTCAGCGGTACAGTTTGTGATATGATTTTGGTAAGAGGAGTTGTGTGGGTATAAGAGGAGAGAGAGCTGAGTGTTGCCAAGGCAAAAGATGAGTTGGGAGATACTGGCAACTATGAGCGACTCACAGAAACCCTGAGGCTGCTCTTAATTACACGAGTGCATCCCCTGGTGCCAGGACATCCCTAGTTTTTCTGTAGATCAGGCTAAGAGAGGACAGTCGCAGCTTTTTCTCTACCATGATTCCCTAGGCCTGCATGTACATCTGGCCTGCATGTACAAAGCACTTGCAAAATACCTCTTTTGTGCAAAAATTCTGTAAAAGGAAGCAATGGAGGTGGGCTGTGTCTCCTGTTGTTCTCAAGCATCAGCAATTCAGTGGGATGGAGGAGAACATGAGCCAAAATGCCACGAGCTGGGTGCTCTTAAGGCCCATTGAGGCTGTCAAGAGGGAAGGGAATGCAGCATTTTAGAACATGGAATCCTTTAATCTGATCACGTGTGCAAAGCACAGATACTTTACTGCACTTCTATTTTCCTTTTTTTTCCCCATGTTTGAGCTCACATATTGATAGCCTGAAGGTTCGTGTCTATTCTTAGCACAGGCAGTGGTTTTGCATGAGGAGAATAAGCTTCTTCAGGCCATGTCAGGAGGTAAAAGCCCTCGGATGGATGAATCCAGGCTCTCTAATCTTTGGTTGCCTTAACAAGAAGGGTGATGTTGCTGAAACCTGGGCACCTGTTCAGAGAGTGTACTCGTACCGTACCTGCACACTGCACAACTGACATGGCAACTTGTTGTTGCCTTGCTCTGTTTTTCCTTCTCTGGCCCTTCTGCGAGAAAGGGAAAAATGCCAAATCGACATTAGGCAGAAAAAATATGATGACGTTTTAGAAACTCTTGTCTGAAATTCACAGCCATGTTGTTGCTAAATGAAACAGAGAAAATGAATTCCTCCACTGGTACAAAAGTAATTTATTATGTCTCTTGTGGGAGGCTGTCAAAAGAGCTCCTAGTTATATAAAAATATAATGGAAATGAAATTCAGCAGAATTCATTTGTGTCAGTAATACTCACTTTTTGCCCTACCTTTCTTTATCTGTTTTAAAGTAAAATAAAGAGGGGAGGGCAGAAAAAGAGAAGGGCAGCAATTACTCACCAAAATGTCTTTGAGACACTCTATTTCATAAAGGGAACTTTATGCGATGCCAATTTCAAGACAAATTGTCAAGAACCTTAAATGTTGATTTTACGTTCTAGCTGAAGTTTAAACATTTAAAAGATATGATTAATGAATTGCTATGGGTGCAAAGTTGATTTCAAACATCTCAAAATGTAAAAGTGTTTGGGTCGGAGATATTTCGTTGCCCCATTGTGAAGGAGCTATTTGCCAAATTCACATCTGGATCGAGGATTTAGGCCCATTTCTGTTTTCCTAAGCAGTATAAGTACTGGGAGTCCTGTGTTACTAATATGGAAAAGGCCCAGCTGCATGATATATGAAGTTGCCTTACATCCCCATAAAAAGAAGACTCGAAGGTTTCAGGCAGCCTGCATCTGCATCTATACCTGCTTTCCCTTTGTTGCTGGTGAAACAGCACAGAGAAAAGCTATGAAGAATAATTTGCTAAATGAAGGGCACGGTCTTTAGTGCACACCCATACATTTCCATGCAGGGGCTCCAACTGATGTGATTACCAGAAGGGCTTTATTCCCTTATTAGGACAAAAGGCAGGATGAAAACTGTTGTAAAATCTGCTTTTCATGGCAGGGCATGGAGGCTCCTTGAGCCAGAGCTGATGTCAGTAGAGGCTCAGCAGCAGCAGAGCGGCTCCTCTTGCAGAGGACTGTGCTATGCCCTTTACCTCCGATCGGGAGCTATCTGAGAAGGACTGTAACCACATGTCACAGAGTGACTGTAGAATAACTTAGGACAGACATCTTGCAGGTAAAACGTGTTTACTTCCCTTGGAGGCTGGCCTTCAGAAAGTGGCTCAGGACTGGCTTTTCAGTGTTGCAGTATGGAAAATGAGAGAGCTGAAGGAACCAACCTTTGCAGTTGGTAAGGAGGAAGAAAAATACAGCTGTAGCTGTTCCCCAGATGACAAGACAGTCTGAGCTGAATTCTTGCGTACTTGTTTTGTTTTGTTTTCAAAAGAGTGTTCGTGAGATTGTTGGAGGTTTTGATATTTGCTCTCTTCTAGGCAGTAGATTGGTAGGACATAAAGGCAGGTGACAGGAGAACCAATGTGAGTACAGTATCTCCCAGAGTGTAGATAAACCTCTTAAAAATATTTCCCAGCCACCTGGCCATTGGAAAGTTGAATGGCTGAGCATCCTTCAGACTATGTGATCATGAGATTTCAGTTAATATAGAGTAATTTGTTAGCTGCTGGGGCAGCTTCGATGAGAAAGACTCGCCAGCGTGGTCGCTAGGACTTTCACCTGGAAAATGAGAACACAGTGCCTCAGTCCTGGTATGAGTAAATATTTAAAGCAGGTGGAATAAGATCAGTAGGAGGCATGAGGAACGTGGCAACCTAAAACACCAAATAGTCTGGTAGTCAGGGCATTATGCTGGGAGATATGAAATGTCAGTTTAAATCTTCCCTGTCAGGGAATGGAAATTAATCCAGATCTCTTTCCTCTTTTGCATTAGTCTTTGCTCTTGCACAAAATAGGATTCTGCTTTCCTCTCCCCACTCAGTTTCATAAATTTAGCTGTTCACTTTTTATTTTTTCTTTTCTGTGTGTACACGTGTTCAAGAGAAAGCATTTCTTTTTGTATCAAATGGAACAAAGCGATCCATCTTTTTTTGTTTCAGTGGGGAAAACCAAGGAATAGGGAGCATTTTTTGTTCTACTCAAGCATTATACATGCTTATAGACACATATATTTTGCTTTGTTTAGCTTTATTGCAAAAACAGTGAAACCAATTATTCAAACAGCCCTCGACAGCAGTGGGGTCATCAGCTTTCCCATACCATGCTGTAAGTTGCCTCCTTTAGGAAATTAATGAAGTATTAACCACAGATTTATGTCACTATAATACAAAGGAGAGATTAGAAGATATGTAAACTTACACATCTGCAATATAAACAAAAGGATCAATTAGGCTAGCAAGAAATTACAGCTTTGCGTAGCAAGGGGGTCACTAAATCAGGGAAAAGCTGTGGTTTTGCAGTACTGAAACCCCTGTTTGGAAAGGAGGGAGAGAGTATTTGGAGAAAGTGCTGTGAGTGGGGATGGCAGTTACTGGAGGGAGGCTGAGACTGGAAAATGAAGGGCTCACTGCCATTTGCCAAAATACATTATACATGAAATACGTTTTTGCAAGTGTGTTTCAGCTGACTACGGTTATTATTTAAGTGCAGCAAAACTAAACCGTGCTAATAGGAGAGGAAGGGATCAGCCTACTGGCTGAGACACAGACCTAGCGTGATGTCCAAAATTCCTGGAGTGTTTTAAACTTTTGAAGCAGAAGGAGCAAAGGTCTATCTGATAGAACAGAGGTTCAGACCAAGGCTCTCAGCCACCCCTTCCAGATGTTAGCACAACTTTTTGACCAGAGATTTTGCCTTTCAGCACCCTCCCCTCTCCCTGGTCTCCATGGCAGGCAGACGGTGCAGGAAGGAGTGGGTAGAATAAACAATGAGTCTTCCAGCCAGAGATGTTTCCCTAGCGCTGGGCCGAGCAGCCCACTTCTGCTCCGTCTAGCAGGACTGGGGAGGATGTGGGTGTCCAAATCCCTCTGTGGATCTGGCTGGGGTCTGGCTGTGAGCATGGAGGACAGATCCTCCACAGAGAGGTCACCTTTGATCCAGACGACCTGGCTGCAGGCTGCCCCATAACTGGCTCCTGCTGGTTTTGTGTAGAAAGAAGGTGGGATCCTTAAACCACCTTTACAGATACAGATGTTTGTTCGGGAGGCAGGTTCTCCCCAATGGACTTCAATCATTTTTTCCTCAGGAAGTTGAGTTTCATTGATTATCTATCTTATTATCAGATACCAGCAATAAACACAAATCTATTATTTCATTGACTGAGCCAGCTGTTGCAAACTGGAGTAGCCTCTTGACTTCAGCAGCATTGTTCAGCTCATTTAGTCCAGCTAATGAACGTCCTCTAATCACCAGTCAACCTTCTGCTGCCTTTCCCCTGCTGAAGTTGGAGGTAGGCAGGCAGGCTTGGGTCACCTCGCTCAAAGATTCAGCCACCTCCTTTCCACTAGTTTGTTTTCTATGTCTCACTCCGGGAGCTGCCTGAGCTGTCTGGATTTGTCACGACATTACCAGGGTGGGGTTTCCAGGCCCAGCTGTCCTGCCCATGCTGGCTCAATGGGGCCAGGATCCGGCCACGGTTGGGCAGGGACGGGCGGCCTTCAAACAGGACATGCCTCTGCGTCCTCCCTTCTGGGGTGCCAGAGGGAGGGGGAGCTGATAACCTGGTATGGAAAAGGGCAGAGTGCTGTGCCCCACCTTTATGGGGCTGAATCAGGAAAAGGGCAAACTACATTTTCCGAGCGCGGAAAAAATAGGTGGCGATAAGATATTTGCCTACCGGAACAACAGCAGCAAATATGGGCAAACAGGAACCTTTCAAAACAGCTCCTGGTGTTTTCAGCTAAAGCTAAACGCATGTTGTTCAGCTCTCATTTAAACCCTTCTTACAGTGTGGGGATACTCAATCTGTTAAAAAATAGGTGCCAACAGAAGTCCACACAATGAATGTGAATTTTGAAAATCCGGGTTGATGCAAGACCCAAAAATGGATCCGAAAGTTCACGTGAAAATTGACTAATTGAATTAGGATACAGAGATTAGTTGTTACTGAACAGTAACTGTGTATCTGATAGAGGGATAATATAAAAACACTTTTTTTTCTTTCCAATTTGGAGCCATTCTGTCTGTTTTCTGGAGCAGTGATTGTTTTTGCACTCTCTCCATTTTGGCCTAACAGCTGACGAAACTGGGTGCAAGAATAGCAGCCATCAGACATCTTAATAAAAGATAAATAAAATATTGGCCTTTGGTTTGTTTCAGACAGAACTGGCCACTGGCAATGTGTACCTCTGTCAGGTGAAGTTTCAGCTGGGCTAGCAACAAAAGCACTGCAAAGCGCAGCTTGGAAACTGCCTTTGAATAAGCAAAACCCCGCTTTTCCTATGTAAGAACTGCTAGATTGGCATAGCTCCAGGAGAGCCAAGAGCTCTACTCTTGTAAAATGATTAAATATGTATACTTTTCACTTAAACAGCAGGCAGGAAGCTTCTGCAATCGCAGTTTAGGATAGTCTTCCCCCC
>JAPSGF010000018.1:721779-756604 GCA_035772895.1 Perdix hodgsoniae | reverse complement strand
TAATATATAAATATATATATAATATATATATATATATTGCTTTTCAGTTCTGATAAACTGGCCGAGCTCTGGGTTTGTGAGCTGGATTTTGCTCTGGCTCATACATCATCAATAACACTGATACTGATAGACGGCCCAGCCAGATGCTTTCCTTACATAGCCCTGTTTTTCTTCAGTGACAGCCCCTGGGATGGGCTGGGAAAGAACAAAGAGAGTTCAGCTGCAAGTCTCAATTACTAGTGAGGCTGAACAAGCCAAACTGACCACAGAGCAGCTCTCTAGTGCCAGGATGAAGCTTCAGAGTTGACATTCAGAACAAAACAAAAAAAAACCAAAACATACAGTTATATGTTATCGTAGCATCTTTTCTCTAGAAACAACCAAAATTAAATGGCTCATGACTTTAGGCATCTTCTTCAGGCTCCCATGCCAAATAACACTGAGGTATTGAGAGCATACGCTGGTGTGAGATGTGTGCTTTGGAGGTATATGAGCGTGCAACAACTGCTGGGCTTGGTTTGGTGATCTGGATGAAGTACAAACAGGCCTTATGGCAACTTCGAGGTTTTTTGTTACTTGTGAACAATCAGAGGACAAGGACCTTCACCTGGTGAGCCAAAGCAGCTGATTTGATTTGGTTTTCTAGCTGCAAAAATAGATAGGGGTGTGCGTCAGTTCTGCAATATTTGCTATATAGAACTTGGGTAATTCACTGTTCTGCATAAAAACAATACCAATTCTCATTCTTTCCAAGAGAACCTGAGTTTTATGAGTTACACTCTGTCCCTGTTACCAAGAGCCTTAGCTGAACACAAGATGTAGAAACCCAAAATGGACTCCAGCTCCTCCTGAGTGCTTGCCGCTCCAGATCTTCCTTTTCCAGCTGTCCTGAATTTCATTCCTCACAGATCCTTCACTTCCTAAATTTGTATACATTGGAGATTCCAGGGTTGTGTCAAACTTTCTGAAATCAATATTAAAATATAGGGCAAGGTTTGTTAGAGTGGACCGTGGGAGAAAGAAACTGAAGGCTTGAGGGGCAATTCCAAGAAGCCTCTGCTCCACACATTGCAAAAGGCTTTGAGGTCTTTGTTACATGTAAGTGACATGTTTTTAAACCACTTCTTACCTTCTTTCCTTAAAGATATGCAATGAAATTTGCTATAAGAGATAGGAGAGGGGTGGAGAATTCAAGTGCCCCGGTGGGTGTGCAGCCAAACAGAAGCTGTCAGAAGGTAGTATAATATATATATATATAATAATATATATAGTAGGTAAGGAGGTAATCTGTGATGCTGCATTTGGAGCTGGCATCCATATTTGAAAAGGATGTAGAAATTTGGAGAGTGTAGGGGAAAAGAGACACAGAACTGATTTAAGGACTGGATAAATTGTCTGGCCTTGACAAATTTCATAACCACAGTCTGCTGAAGGTATCTAAAGGACTAAAAGATGACCGGTTAAGTGAGTCTCTTCATGGGAAGAAAAATCATAGTACTGAAAGGACTTTGATCTTGAAGAGGAAAACAGTGGTCTTCCTCTAGTGGTCAGAAGGTGAAGCCAGATAAGCTCAGGTGAGAAATTAGCCACAACTGAAACAGTTAATGTTATTAGTGATGGCATGATAGCAAGAGAAGAAAACGAGTGCTCAATCTCCTGACGTCTTTGCAACAAAATTGTCTAAAAGGCTGAATTTAGCTGAGCAAAAGTGACTGAGCTCAGGGCTAAGTAGGTTACATTTGCTGCTTTGTGATTTATAGGCCAGATTAGTTCCCATTTGGCTTGAAGCTGTATTGTGTTTTGGGATGAGACCCAATGCTGAGAGTTTGAATTTTTGTCATTATGAAAAACCCCATGGCACTTTTTCTGTGAGTCGTGGTAAACACTGTGGTGTCTTGACCCACTTTCAGCATAAGTCATTACTTTTTGCCTACCTAAAACATCCTCTTTCCTCTCTAAAACTGACCTGCATATTTATTATTTCCTATTAAATACTTCCTAAGTTTCACAGATGAAAGGCTGTGTTTCAAATTATTGCAAATAGGACCTGAAAATACTCTATGGCCTAACACACAGGCAGAGTCACATTTCCAGAGCAGTGGCATGGAGAAGTGCCACTGAGGTCTGGGCAGGCGCATCTCCCAGCACTGCCTGCACCAGGGCAGGGTCTGCCTCAGGTTTGCACGGTTTGGACATTGTGTTCTTCACAGAATAAGTTGTGTCACAAGGTTAATTTTATTTTATTTTAAACCATAAGGGACTTTTCACCAAGCCTGGAACAGTCTTCTGAAGACATCAATGGTCATGGAATCATAGAATCATAGAATCATTTGAGTTGGAAGGGGCCTATAAAGGTCATCTGGTCCAACCCCCCTGTAATGAACAGGGATACTTACAGCTCAACACGACTGCTCAGAGCCCAGTCCAGCCTGATCTTGAGTGTCTCCAGGGATGGGGCACCCACCACCTCTCTGGGAAACCTATTCCAGTGCCTCACCACCCTCACTGTAAAAATTTTTTTCCTTATATCTAGTCTAAATATCTCCTCTTTTAGTGGAAACTATTTCCCCTTGTCCTATCCTTCCTTATAACACAGCGATGTCCTGTAAACTTTGATTTGTCTTGTATCAATTAAAGGTTAGAACCCTGAGCCAGGAAATTAATATTTCTATTTCATCTAAAGGAAAACAACAACAAAAATGGCTTACAAGATGGACTGACAAAACATTTATTCTTCATTGCAACCACCAAGGGACTTCTTCAAGGTTTTGTATTGCATACTGGCTGCACTGAGCATAGGTGTGGAGAAATTATGCTGTCTGTGCAATTTAGCAGCTCTCAGAAGATTAAAAAAATGTGATTTCTCCTAGAGTATCGTTAGGATTATCTGTGCACTAGATAGAAGGAGGCCAGTAGAGCTCCCACTTTATTGTTGAGTCCCAGGTTTTGCTCAGAGTAGTGATAAAAATCCTGGGACTAAATAAAAGCTTTGTATAAGCAGGAATTTCAGGAAAAACAGCTTGTCTTTCTAAGTCTCCACGATCAGTTTTCAACAAGAAACTTCACATACGGATCCCAGCACACTCGGGCTCTGTAAGCGGGGCACTGATCTTAACAGTTCTCTGTGGCTGAGTTCATCAGGAGGAAGTGGAAAGGCACCAACAGCTGTGTGCTGTATCCGTTCTGCAGCACGAATCGGTCCCACTCCCTCTGCCGTTTAGACATGTCCAGTTTGCCTTGTGCAAGGAGATAGCTGCTTGCCTCAGGACTGTGTGATAGGGTCAAATCTATCACACTGCAAGACCATTTCTTATCTAAAGCAAAGGATTAACACTTCTGAAATGAGCCACACTGAAGAAAAAAAAAAAATCAGGGTGAAGCTGGGAGGAGCTCATATTTCACACCTGTTATGTACCAAGGTGTGTATGATGTTTATGTATGCTCTGCTTTCCTGCCCCAGGCAACCTAAAAGGTGGTCAGCATGCTTCGCTCATGATTTAATGTACTTCAGCCACGAGGAAACCTATGCGAGTGAAATGTTAACTCTGAGGTTTCAGTCCTTGTGACATTTTGGCCTTGTTTCTTGGTCTAGAGGCTCCTCGTGACACCCGCAGCCCAGGCATGTTCTTTCCCCCTGCAGTCAGGAGCACAGGCCCCTGTGGGTCCGTGTCAGAGGTTAACTCTGGTTTATAAAGACTTTTAAAAGATAAGAGCCTCAATTACAGTAGGCTAAAGCAGGAAAGCATATAGGAAGCAGCAAGCTGTCAGCTTCGGTGTTAGCTACAAAGGTAAGGAGTACGTGCTTGGTACCCTTGTAATCATTGAGACTACTTATGGTAGCCACCTACATCAAACCTTGGCTGCTGGGAGGAGCCTTGTAAAACACAGAGGAATTCAGGTTAGGCCACATCTAAGTTCTCCAAGTGGTTTGAATGGGATAGTCTGTGCTTCAGGGACTCACCGGCTGCCAGGAGGTCTTGGCCACCAGAAGCCCAGGCTATCAACCATACCTGGGGGCCACAGTGACCCTCCACTGCTGGGGCACTGGGCAGTGCACCCACCTTCTCCAACTTGACTGTGGTGTGGGAGAGCCATACTTACCTGTCCTGGCCAGAACTTGCCTGTTTAGAAGAGAACCAATGCACTAAACATGAGCATGTTCTACCTACGTAGCATAGGTGGGAAGGAGGCAAGGCAGTCATGGTTGGATGGAGCTTTATGCTAATGCTAACAAATGCATTGCAACAGAAGGCGATGGGAATATATCATTACTCCCAGGCAGATATTTTTTATAGCAGCAGAAAATACAGGTCCCTATTTTGCCCTTTGCACCAGAGATAGGGATAGAATAACAATGACCACTGTGGAGATAATTCTGATTTACACTAAACAAATTATTCTACTTGCAAGCTAATTGCAGGTATTGGCCTGAGGCATACAGTCCAAGTTCCCAGCTGCAGCTGGGGAACAAGTGGGGCTTGACAACCACTTCTGTGCCTTTCTGCTGCTTCAAGCAGAAGGCATGGGCAGAGAAGAGGAGAGAAGGAGGCTTCCTTGGCCATCTGAAGGGATCATTTACCAACCACAGATATGGTTAGATTAATTTCTATGGTCTGTGTGTACAACTGGGCTCCTGAGAATTCATTGTGTAAGCCAGAGGATAAGACAGCATCCTTCTATTAATAAGTATAGAGCAGATAATTAAAAAGTTCATGTGAGAATTTCACTGTTTCAGAAAATCAGCAGTGGACCTGGGGCATGTACTATGTCTTTAATTAGTATTATTCTTTAAAGTAAGTAATACAGTGAAAAATCTCCTTGAGTTTTCTGATAGTGTATTCATTAGCTAATCAACAGTACTACTATTTCCTTTGAAGTATGCCCTACTCTGCTGTACTAAAGTGCACACACTGATTTACTGGTAAGGGTAATTAAAGGGCATGTCATAAATGCCACTGACGTCATGGAATATTGTTCTTTAACCGTCTTTCCAGTTAACTCTTCCACATGGAAAAATAGATATTTTGCAGCTGACCCTCACCTGGTGTTGAGCATTCTCCATCTCACAGTTTCACAGCACTTTTGGGAACCCATGGCAATGGAGGATGCATTTATGGCTTCCCATGGCCGTGAAGTAGATGATTTGAAATTCTTCCAGCCTTTCCAAAAGGCATGGCAGCGCCACAGAAACTTTTTCTAAGAAAGTTCTTACACGGGAATTTCAAAGAGAACCTTCACCTGTGTAACCTACCCAACCCAGCAGTGAAGCTCTGGTAGTCCTGGTGGCGAGGTAAGCGCTTCAGAAAACAACTGTTTCCCACCACCATTTGCTTGACTTATACCTTCCCTAAAGGCAGAAACATAGCCCCTGGCTGGACAACACAGATGATGTACACCTTTCAGGTTTTTAATGGGATTCTACTCTATCTGTAAGGGAAAGACGAGATATGCATTTAAAGCTTTGTCTTCAGTAATGAACTTTGAAAACTGGGGTGTTTTCCATCCATCAGGCTTATAAACGCCATACTGGCACAAGGGTGCATGAGTGAACAGGGGAACTTTAGCACAGGCTTTTTCATCTTCTTACTTGCTTTATTGCCTCTCTTCTCCTCTCTCTACCTTTTTCCTCTTTCCCCTTCTCTGTTTTGTCTAGTGGATTTTTTTTTTCTTCCCAGCTATAGGACTGTCTTCTTTAAATCCACAGCACTGAACAAAATACTTCCTGATTATTATTTTTTTTTCAATTTCATTTACTGTGTTACATAACATAAGCAAGAAGTAGCCTTCCCTTACTGTATTTCAGGTAGTGGTATAATTCCAGGTAACAATAATAAATAGCTCATAAAAAATGGAATGAATGATCATCCTTCACTCACACAAATGAAGAAAAAAAGATCAATAAAGTGAAACACTCGATTTCAGAATATGTTAAACATACGTTTTACTGTATATTTTAAAGGTGTATGGTCCTATTTATCTCAAACATGCCTGTTTTCAACATAGACAACTGTCCTCATTTAAAGCAGTGGCCAAAATTCAATTTTTTCAATTCAATTTTGATCATGGATCTTATTCATGTTATTTGTGTTAGCAGACCCACTAAGTCAGTATTTGCCTTCTGCTGAAATGATGACACTCAGGCAGAAATCCACAGGTGCTATTTTACCTTGTGTCTTCCAGCCCCCAGCTAGTCCCAGCTAGTGGGCAAGGGCCTTGGCAATGATGTGTGACAGCTCATACTGGTGTCTCTTGGCATGGTTTTGGCCAGATCCACCTAGCTGCCCCCTAGAAAGAGTCAGGGGACCAGCATGGGCCAGGGACTGGGCCCAGATTGGATTGCTGCCTCTATGTTGAGGATAAGAGAGACTGGCTGGAGCACTCCTCCTTTGTTCCCTGATCCATTTTATTTCCCAGCAGAGATATAGCCACTTGATGTGTATCTGAGATGTATGCCTGTTTGCTTGCATGGAAGTGGCATACTTCAAGACTAGCTGGTGAAGAAAGAAGAGAAGACACAATATGAAATGTGGATGAGTCTTTTGTGACCCTGAGCCAAGCCCTGCCTTAAGTCTGGGGATATTTTTTTTATGAAGGCACGTGATCCTCTGCCTATGCAGTGTCAGCACAAAGCAGAGATAGGCCCCAACACGTGACTCTTCAGTGACTGGTTTGAATGGAATTGTGTGATTTTTTTGAACAGATTTATTGTGCAAGCAAAAATGTATTTGCTAAAGATTACAGCAGCCTGTTTGCTCTGAATACTGAGCCTGGGGAATAAAGACTGCCCTGTGTGACCGTTCATTACACGGTGAAACAAGGTTTGTGGTGTCAAATACCTGTTCTGGCTTTGTTATCCTCATCTCACACAATCTGCAGCAGGGACTAGTCAGTGGACACAGAGCAGGGCTGGGCTGCAGAGGCTTCAGATCCCTTGTCCCTCATAGAAGTGGACTATCGGTCTATATACCACTCATGTGGACGTGATATCTGTACCAGGTTCAAACACACAACCTATGTGCTCACAGCTCCCTGACATTTCCAAAATACTCTTCTGGGCTTAGACAGTCACCGAGTTGCTCCGTGACCCACCTGAGCCTCTCTAGGCTGTCCTCAAGCACCTTTCTGTCACCTTCTTCTCAGGGAAGGATGGACCCAGGAGTGCTCACTGATGTCTGGCTTCTGATCACAGGCAGGAGAAGTAGGACTCAGCCTTGACCTCTGATTATTCATTTCTGCTTCAAATAGACGATGTTTTAAGTCAGATGTATTGTGTGTTGCATAATTTCATAACTGGAAGATTCTTGCAACCTTCTGCCCTACTGAAGCCACACCTGGAGTACTGTGTCCAATTCTGGGCTCCTCAGTTCAAGAAAGGCAGGGAACTTTTGGATAGTCCCACAAAGGGCTACAAAGATGTTGAGGGGCCTGGAGCATCTCCCTTATGAGGAACAGCTGGGGTGTTCAGCCTGGAGAGGAGAAGACTGAGGTGGAATTTTAACATGGCTTGTAAAAATCTAATGGATGGGAGACAGGGGATTGGCTTTCCACTTTTTCAGGGCCAGGCTTTTTTCAGTGGTGCCCAGCCACAGAACAAGTGGCAATGGACACAAACTGCAACACAGGAAGTTCCATATGAACACGAGGAAGAACTTCCTGACTTCAAGGGCAACAAATTGCTGGAACAGGCTGCCTGGAGAGGCTGTGGAGTCTCCTTGTTTGGAGATATTCAAGACCCGCCTGGATGCTTTCCTGTGCAACCTACTGTAGGGAACAACTTTAGCGAGGGATTGGACTGAATGATCTCCAGTGGTCCCCTCTAACCTCTACAATTCTGTGATTCTGCTATGGTGAGCATTTTCCCTAAAATGCAGCAGCTGAGGAGTATGGTTTCATTCCCTGCAGAGCTGTTTGCAAGGCTGGTTTATGAGCATTTCCAACAAGAATAGCTTGTAGGCTATGTAGCTTAGTGGCCAACAGACCGTCTTGGTCTGGTACCAAATGTGTTCTGAGACCATGAACCACACACAAAGGTGGACAGAGATGTCTCAGGCTATCTGACAAAGGCAAATTAAGGCAGAGTGCCATGGAATTTCAAAATCCACCCTATTTCTTTTGCCTGGCTTTTGTTTTTTTAAAACATTCAGGTGGCTGATCTGCAATGCATAGACCTCAGTTTGCTTTGGAACTGTGGTTCAGATGTACTTTTAGATGAAAATTAAAAAAAAAATAAAAAGGCATGTTCAAGGTCAGTTGATAAAAATAATTCTTTTGCCTATGTGTTGAATGCAGTTAGAGGTCCCATCGCTCAATTTCCTTGGCAGAAATACTCCTGAGGCTTTCTTGTGCTGATACTCCACTACATTGTTTGGAAAGAGAAACTCAGCCAACTACAAAGTTATCTTGGAGTTGTCCTTGTACAGGGGAGAATGGGGCTTGATTTAGTCTGGCAGGCTGGGCTGCTAACATCTGCTGCCATGGCATATTTTGCTAGCTTTCACGGTGCCAGCAAATGGAAGAATGCTGCAGCCCTTGTATCTCTGGAGTTGGTTTAGCATAAGCTTCTCTGTAGGAGGAAGAGTTTCCTGAAATGAACAACCAGAGCAACTGACCTTGCACTGATCTTGCTGACAGTTCCTGCTTGAAATAAGGTTGCCCTGGTTTGGTGCAACATCACTCACCTCCAGCAAGGGAGTTTCCAAATGTTAGGGAACAAAAGAGCTGTATAAGGAGTGACACATTCAGAAGGATCCCTCTGTACCAAGCATGAGATCTGAGTGCACAGGCTCTGAAGGAACTCAGTTCCAGACTGAAGGCTGTGGTGGCTTTGTAAAAGATGTCTCTCAGCTCTGCATATCTTTAGATATCAAATTTCAAATCTAGTTCTGGATCCCAAATAAAAGAAAACAAAGTGGAAAAATCCTAGAACAGAAACAATGTCCAAAGGATTTGCTTCTGCAAGGCTAGCAGCATCTTCATAGCTGTTAGTTAAAAACATGGAAATTGAAAAACCTTGTTGAAAACTGTTGTAAGAGACTCAACAAATTCAGGTTCAAGGCAGGAGACTGACTGTTTTGCCTCTTTGCCCTCCTCATGCTTCATACCTTGGAAACCTACCTACAGCTCTGCCTGTTAATGAACATCTGCTTTTGATTGTTACAAACCCATATATTTCAGTAAAATAAATATACCTGATGTCCACTTGGGAACCAATCTATTGTTTCTGCTGTGCCAGGTTCAGGCATTGCTTTTAAATTGGAAATAGACACTTTTTTCTCACTTGCCTACTGATTACCTGTAAGTGCTAAATGACCTCAGTGGGAATTGTGTTTCTGTTTGGTCTAGCTGCAGAACATGGGCTGAAATGTTGCCTTAACTTTGGTGTCTGATGTGTTCTGTGTTGAAGGACTGTCTTTCATTATAAGTGTGTAAATACATCTTTCTCATCTTCTGGTAATTCTGTGTTAGTCCAAATGGACACTGAACTAAATGCGGGTGAAAATACTAAGGTAAAAAACATAACCTCACCACGTCCTGCTTATCTTATTCAGCATCATCACTCTCCAGTCTGTATGGGAGCCTTGGTACCAATGTGGCTGTCCACATCTGTGACAGAAGCCTTGCACAACAATCAGATTTAAAAAAAAGAAAGTGTGTGATCAGAGTCACGATGAAAGCTGTTCAAGGCAGGAGCTCCTGGTTTCCCAGAGCAGATAGACCTTCACATGTCATGGCATGGTGTTTGCTGTTTGATAACCTATTGATCTTGTCATACAGGATGAAAATCGCAGTTCCTACATATAGGAGAAATCAACACCTGTTGATTTCATGATAACCATCAGACTACATGAGCATAACCATTTCTTGCCTCATAACACTGCTGAGAGCAGCTGAGATTTCTCACCTTCACCTCTTCAGTCTCAGTTCCAGCTAGTTTCAGTCTCTGTAACTACTTGTTGTGAAATAATGGGGGTGGGAGGAACGTTCTGCCTGAGAGAGTAAAATGTATATGTAGTATCCCTTTTCTATTTTCTATTTTTTATTTTTATTATGTCCTATCTACATGGTGAAAAGATTCCAGCAGTCTACTTGTCTGGAGGGGAGACATCAGTGTGAATGTACTGGTTCAGACCAAGGATTTTCTAGTCCAATATTCTGTGTCTTAAAACTGGCTACAAAAAGATGTCTCAGGGAGCGTGAGAACAGGGCAAGTATGTGTAACATTTTCCTTTAAGTCCCTCCCACTCTCTGACCATTTTCAGTTCATAACTGTTTGGGCCTTCCTATGCCTCTGCAGTTTGTTTATGTATAGCAGCTCACAATGGATTCCTCATCCAGGGCTCATCCTTTCTCACCCTGATCCCATGTAAATTGTGTGCATCCACAGTGACCTTTGAAAAGGAGTTGCACCTGCTGCGAGAAGAGCCACCTTCCTTTCCAAGAGGTGGAAACCCCATCCCTTGAGACATTCAAGGTCAGGCGGATGGGACTCTGAGCAACCTGATGAAGCTGGAGGTGTCCCTGCTCATTGCAGGGGAGTTGGACTAGATGGTCTTTAAGGGTCCCTTCCAATTCAAATAATTTCATGAGTCTCCTTTGCCCAGCTGTGAACCCAGTTCCTAATAGTTTAATTTGATGGCCCCTAGGTCATCTTTTGGAAGATACTGAGGATACACCAATCACTATCTGCGCTCTCCAAGCCAATTCTGATAAACTACTCTCCTATCTTCACCAAAGACTCTAAGACTCTAACGTCTCTAAACCTGTGTCCTCCAACAGAATGCTGTTCACAACGCGCTGATATTCATTGCAGTGCAAAGCTGCTTATTGGTATTTGAGAAAAGCACAGTTGCTTTTTAGGCATAATTATTTCATCCTCCAGAGACTACATGCAAAGGCCATCTTCAGCTTGAAGAGTCAATCAACAGATGATGGAGCGAAGCAGTTTTCTTCAGAAGGAAACCTGTGTGTGTGTGTGTGTGTAGGTGCTCTCCTCCCTCTCTGTTGTGTCCCATGCCTGCAGGTCTTCCTGGATTACCACTCACCAATCAGTACTGTTTTGCCACAATTAATACTCTGGCTGCTTCTGGATTAACATCTCAGATTTCCTAGGTATGGGAGAATTCTTCATCTATATCCGAAACCTACAGTAAGGATTAATCTGGGCTCAGATTAGTGCTCTTTCATGCCTGTTCCCTGGTTTCCAAAGACAGACCATGTTCTTAGCTAAAGGGTAGAGACAGATACCTCAGGCTCTGACTGGCTGCCTGACCTGGAGGACTGGGTAAAAGTCTAAAAAGTCAGCCCATAGAAATGGAGTAACAATCTGACTGCGGGTCTTGCTACAGATCAGCCAGGGACGTGCTGAAGAAGTGACTGTTGCCCAGACCTTCCTCGCCAAGGGGAATGCTACTAGTACATGGCTGATAATGAGGAAGGCTGCAAGGGCTGTGGGGATTTGGTGCATGCACTGCAGATGACGTTGAGTTTGTTTAGGGTAGTGATAACATATGGAAGCACATATGGCGTGGGGTAGAGTCAAAATAACTTGGACACAGGAAAACAAGTGGCAAGAAGAAAGAAGTGAACAGACAGTACTTTTGTTCAAGTTTCCTTTGGGATCAAGATGAAAATGTGCATCATTTTTTCATTTCCTCTTTCTCAAGTATCCACAAGTCTGCATCACTTGTGTTCCAGGCAGCTGCAAAAATACTGTGCCTGTGGAGTGGAATATACTTCTGTTGCTTGCTATCACAGCTGATTTTGCAATTGAGAATAATTCATGGGGTTATGTAATGAACTAATCTAACCCCATAGTGCTCATTTGAGCAGCAAAAGGAAAAGGCTGGAACAGCAGCACTTACCTTTCCCTACCCCCAAAGGCAAACGAACCATTAACACTGCAGTAAAGCAGCAGAGCAAAGGTGTGTTTGCTGCATGAGGTTGGTCTCATAAAACTGAACTTTGCCCAAGATTGAACAAAACTGTAAGAAAGACACAGAAGGGATCTAAAGACATTATTTTTATAAGGACAAGTTATTTATGATCTTTATCCGATTCTTTATATGGTTTAAATTTTGTTACACAACATCCATTCCTTCCACACTTTGGCAGGAGAGATGTCGGGGTATTAGGACAGATGCAATAACCGTATTTTTAATGCTCAGTTGTTATTGAGCTACCTTCTCCCATTCAAAGTGTTTTATGATCAAGTTGCTCCATTTGCATAATTACTGCCACATCACCAGTTGATTGATTTTATCTGTTTCTCTCCCAGATCAATCTAAAATATGATATGCATATAAAAACATCACGCATACTCTTGCAAACTTTACATTTGTAATTGCTTCAGGTCAAAAATATCTGATAAAGTTGCCCTCTGTTATTTCCCCCTCCCTGCTAGCTTCTTTCATTCGCTGTTCTGAATACTTTATATCACACAGAAGTATGATCTATCAGCAATTTCATTTTTCTTTGAATGGGAGACAAAGTAATTGACATAGAGAGTCAAAACGAAGTCAGTAACTAATGCAGGCAGCTGTGAGTGCATGGAATCACAAGTACAGGTGGACAGGTTTGTCACACTGAAGTCTGAGGGAAAGTCAAAACCACTGCTGCTTTCTGGGTAAATTCCAAACTGTATGCCAAAAACGTCTCTGTGATTTCAATGGCGCCTGGACTCCAACAACCAGATAAACCTGGTGGCTCTTTTTCACATCTTGGAAAAATTAAACTTGAAGTAGATAACAACACTTACACGAGTGTCAGCAGAAGTCAAGATGAACAAATTCTTCTCTAGATTTTAAATATTTGGAAAGAAGAGTGATGTAAATCTTCACAGTTATGAGTTACGCAGGTTAGATTTTGCCAGCACTACATGTGATAGGAACTGAAATCAAAGATAGCATAAATGGTAAAAAGAGGTACTTCTTAATTTCTTGATATCAGGAGTTATCTTCCTGGCTCGAATTACCATGGAACTAACAATCTGATTCAATCTGATCAAAATGAAAAGTTCTTTCATTTTTTTTTCACTGATTCTTGCTCATCTTCCATGAAAGGCACGCTGTGGCAGACTCAACTTCTCATCTCAATGCACACATCTGAAGGTAAAGCTCGCTTTTAAACATTTGAAGGAGAAATGGAAAACAAGCTTGTTTCCTGCACAAAAATGGAGGAAGAGATGCTTATAAAAGTTCTCACTTCCAAAAGATTCCAAGGAGAGCCAAAAGACATGCGATACCTCATTTCTGCTCATTAATTTATCTTTCTCTCCTAGGTGTCCAAAATGACAGATAAGGTTTTTGTTTTTCTTTTTCTTTTTTTCTTTTTTTTTTCTGTTTAGATTCAAATTCTCATGGATCAGATAGCAGTTTAAAGTGAATGGCAACATTCTCATGCATTTTCAACAAATGAGGAATTTATATCTGCTTTAATAAAAGTTTCTTAGTTGCTGCTGCCATCATCTTGGTGATGTAGCCCACCACTTACTTCTGCTCCTCTGCAACTCTTCGGAAATTCAAGATCTGTTATTTTCATGCTCCTAGAAAATAACCCTGTGTGTTTTAAACAGGAAAACTGATAAAGTAACTGGATGGGGAGCTGCTTGTTGTTTGCGGTTTGGAATTAAGTTCCCTGCTGTTGATGTAATAGTTGTAGAAAAATAACTATTTCATTCAAACTGCTTTCACTGTTGATAGTATCCTTCATAAAAGCCAAGCCTCACCATTCACGAATAATAGATTCAATCTTATCCTGACACAGGCAATGCTATCAATAAGCTTCTGTCTTCGGGTCAATTAAAAAGGCTTAATAAAACAAAACATCTAGTAATAAAACCAGCACATAAGCTAAGATGAGGTAAGTAATTTGACAAACTTGTATTTGGCTGGAGACTGAGAATGAGGAGCATTGCTGTAGCATGCACTTGTTTTCCTTCCAGTAGAAGATAACTAAGTGGTGGGAATGTCTTGCTCCAAAGCCCGAGCTGATGGGCACATGTCTATTAATGAAAGCCAGACAAAGCTCCACTTCAGTGGCTTCTGTCTTTCCACTTGGCCAGAACCTGGATTATTTAATATATTCATGTGGATATTAAGCTACAAAGGGAAATAATGGGACAACGTGCCATGTGGCAGAAGAAGCACCCTGCTGACCCTTCAGGTAACACATCTGATATCCCATGCAGGCAAAGCAGCCGCTCAGACACTCTTGCCTAGATAGGAGAAGGTTGAAATGATAGTCCCGCGACTGAAAGGCGGAGAGATGCTGGGCTGTGAGGTGCCACCCGGGCAGTATTGGCTGAGAACTGGCACAGATGCCCAGAGAGGTTGGAGAATTTCCTCCTTGGATCTGTTCAGCAGCCTCCCAGATATAGGCCTGGGAACTGTGCTCTGGGTGTCCCTGCCAGAACAGAGGTTGTGTCAGATGGACCCAGAGGTTTCTTCCAACCTCAACCATTCTGTGTTTCATGATAATTTAATCCAAGAAACTGCCGCCTTCCCAGCTGAGCCATGTGAGCTTTTTATGTCCTCTAAAAAGTACCTACCCTCTACCGACTTAGCATGTGCTTCTTGTTATTTTTTTCCTGGATGATGACAGTGTACTCACTTGGTTCTCCCTGGAAGTCTACCGTTGGGGTATCATGCACATATCTACACACATAGAACAATGCTGAAACATTAAAAAATGTGTAATGAAAAGACTGATCTGTTTTGCAGCTCATTTCCAAGTGTAATCCAAATTACTCTTTTCTGTTGAGCTAGATTCAATTTGATTACAGGGTATTTTCGAAGACTACTCTTTTTGGAGACCTGAACAGGAAATAGCATTAAGAGACAGAAATTCTACTTTCCTAGGGCTGTGGGAAGGGTCTTCTCAGGACACAGTCCTTGATTCAGGAATTCCTTCCCTCTTTGTGTGAGGGAGCCCCTATTTGTTGACTTTCCCAACATGTTGCACAGGCTATCTATTTATTCAGGCCTTTTCTGAATGGGTGGATTTGCTGGGGAGGATATTTGAAATTTCCTTTTGCTTTCCTTTTTTTGGAAGATACTCGTTAATATCCTAACAGATTTTCAGGCTTTACTTGTCTCTTATGTCTCCTAAAGAAGTATGGTAGATGTACAGTGTTGCAAAAAGTAAAACAAAACAAAACATGGAGAAGTTATTCTCTTCCTACACAGCCTCTGTACCAGTTCTTTAGTAATTAAGGGAGGAAACCAGACTTCCTCCTTTCCAGTGATGCCAGACATTGCTGGCTTGGTCTTTGGCAATGCTGGTGCAGGAAGTGCCCCTCATCCCCAGGCACTCACATCCTTACAGGCTGAGGACAAACTGGCAGATGGACGCAGCCTGGCCTGCTATACCAACAGGAACAACCTCTTTGTCTCCTGCAGAGCACTCTGGAGATCAAAAGGGATGTGCTGTTGTCAGCTTAGCTCCTTGCCAGCTGCAGCAGGCCAAGAAGGACCAAGGCAGGTCCCCTCTTGCTTGAGGAGAGGAGGGCAGAAGGATGAGGGAGTAGTGAGAAGGAGATACTGGACTGTGTTAATACCGATATCAAATATTTTTTCAAGCAGTAAATCTGCAAGATAAACTAATCTCAAGTGCTATAAGACTCCAGATGAAATACTGGAATATGCCAAGCTTCTCATTTTTATTTCCAAATATTGAGTTAATCTAGACTCAAACCGAGCCAAATTTTGCCTTAGAGTAAGCAGGTGCAACTCCTTGGGCTTGAACAAGGTTACACCCACCTAACAGGGTTGGATTTGTCCTGAAATGATTTAAATAAGGCAGAACAGAGCACAGATGTTTTCAGTGTTTCATCTTTGAACGAAGAGTCACGTGAACAATGAAAATGTCTTCTCAGTCTCGCTCACATCAAGCTTTGGCAGGTTCTGTTTAAGCACAAGACCTCACCATCTTTCCTTCCTTCCTTCCTTCCTTCCTTCCTCTCCTTTCTTTTCTTTTCTTTTCTTTTCTTTTCTTTTCTTTTCTTTTCTTTTCTTTTCTTTTCTTTTCTTTTCTTTTCTTTTCTTTTCTTTTCTTTTCTTCTTTCTTTTTTTCTTTCTTCTCATTTGCTGCCACTTTTACCCACTTTCTTTTCTTCCTTGTTCTTGTTCTGAAGATGTTTTACTTAACAGGAAAGAGCTGTCATGAGAGTGAATGAGAGTCTTGTTGATGGATTCACCTGACCTAGATGTTATCTCTTTTCCTTCTGACTCTAGTATAATTGAATACTGGAATTATACTTAGTTTGCAGTTCTCACTGAAGGTTTTGTGGATATTGTGTTTTGCGAGTTCTCCATACTATATAAAGTTAAGACAATCTGTGTTATCAGGAATCTGTATGCTTCCTACCAGAACAAGTGACTTTTGCTCATCTCACAGTAAGGCTCAACATAAAAGCAAGATTGTCTATGGAAAATAATAAATGGTATGTTGATATGGCAACAGTCGTTGGTTTCAAGGTAGGTTATAATACCTAACCATGAATAAAGAGAAAAACAGCACTCGGTGTGAAAATGACTACTGTCCTTTCCCATCATCACGCAATGAATCAACCATTGCTGCTCAAGGGGTCTGGCAGTGTGGCACTGCCAGCCTGGTCTGGTTTCTCAACATGACCTTCCCACTCCTGTGGCTCAGATCATTGATAGTTCAGCAGCATCAGGAGCAGAAAGTCCCCACCGACCTGACTCCATGATGCTGAGGGAGCCCAGCACTGCCTGGAGATTAGTATCACCTGACCGTTATTCTCCAACCTGGGTATTCTTGGCTAACAATCATTACCTTTTCCTCCACCCCCACTCCATGCAGCAGAACAGCAGCCTGCTATCCACTTCCTTCCCCCATCACCCCCCACCTTGGCGCAGCCCTAGCAGGAAGGAAGTCAGCAGCCCACCTCCCTCCCCTGTCCTCACAAGGAATGGGGCCGGGTGTCACTCACTGCTTTGGTGCATGGCGGAAGTGGGGGGAAGAGCACACCACATGATGTTACCACCCTACTGGTGGATGGTAGCCACCACACCGTCCGATATTACTGGCATGAGTCACGACTCTTCTCATTTCAGGAGGTCTGTCAGTATCTCTGAGTTTACCCAAGGGGAATATAAAGATACTCCTGTCCTGTGGGGATGGAAGTGTCATAGGCTGAGGCATTTCCTCTGTTCCAGAGCCCTGTGAGGCCTAGCAGCAGTCTGAAGCACTGCAAGCCTGTGAGGTGGTGGCTTTGCTCCTTCAGGATCAGATGTTTAACAGCCTGACTCAGTGAATTTTGGATGTTTTCAGGGCTTTCAAACGGCATTTGCTTCAAAGATTCTTAAAATCTAGGAAAACATGGGCCTTCCTAAAGATATATATGAGACCATCTTCTGCAGTTCCCCAAGGCAAGGCACTCTTTACTACTACTCCCGCAATTTACTCTCCACAAATTTCACACAATACAGGGAGGCTTGCCGGTGTCCCTGAACTGGCAACGTGCTTTTTAGCAAAAATAGCAGCTTCAGCTGCAGAAAGCACTTCGGGTTCAGACCTGGAGGATGTTAAGCCTCATCTTGCACTTCCCCTTCAGCCATCCCTTTTGTTACTTGTGTTAATATTCTTGGCTAGAGCAGCTTGTGCTGAAGGAAGAGGAACAAAATGTTCAGCCTTTTAAGTGCTTAACTTTGCAGCATTTTTTTTCTTGCAATGCTAACATTTTACCTAGCCTGGATTCAATATAGGACTTTGCAGGTTTCATCTCACAGGCACGTATGAACCAATGTACTCTTGGACTTCAGTAATACAAATCTATTTTTATGCCACATCAAATCAAAGTGGTCAAAATGAAGCAAGGTAGATAATAAAATGATAAGAAAATTATAGCCGTATCTATATGTTTTCAACCGATAAGCACAATACTTTTTCACACTACAGTGAAGAAAATCTTACAGGCGGCTGAGCAGATATTCAGAGTATAATTTTCTTGTGCTGCCAGACTCCTTGGGATAAGTTTCCAGTAGAGGCTCAGCCTGTGTCCATGCTTGAAGGAAAACACAGGTGATTGTATGTTCCTCCTGCATGGGATGCTACACTGGGTTTGGCAGACGATGGTCCAGACGCCACTGCAGGAACCTCACTTTCTTCTCTGGCACTTTAAAACAATTCAGTCTTGAACATTAAAGAAGCTTGATGACCATATATTTTTTACATTTTGATAAGATAGCTAGTTCACCTGAAAGCAATTGCTCTGGCTTGCTGTCACACAGAATGCTGCAGCAGTGACACCAAGCATTTGCTTGAGCATTTTCATCTTTTATGTGTTTTTATAGACAGCAGAGGCTCCAACCTGGGCAGAAAGGGCAGTGTATGATATCTGCAATCTTGCTTTCTTGACACCTGAGGTTGATCAGTTTTTGTATGTGCCTACTTTCATTTGCACAGCTCTCAACTGAAGCCCATCATATTAGCCATCCTCTTCAAAATGCAATCCCATCATCTGTTTTTGGCTTCTGTGAAGAAATACTGCCATTAACACATTCTAAATTTTTCATGCTTTTACTTCAGTGATCGCTGTCTCCTAAATTTCAATGAAAATCTCTTCAGACCTGAAGTTAACACTTATTTGTTCAATTTTCTTTGCATTTCTGATAAAGTAATGCCAAATTCCATGTGTGACATGCATCATCTGGGTATACTGCAGTTCTTATTCAGTAGATGGTTTCTAGTCATTGGAAAGATGCTCCTGGCATAGGCAGGAAGGGTAAGGAGGCACTGGATGCCTGCAGAATACCAAAAGCTGATTTCTTCATCGCTCAGAGCATGCTTTACAGACACAGCAATGTTGTCCATCTCATAAGGGGTCTGGGTTTGGATTTCCTTCCTCTTGAAGTCAGACAAAGGAGGCAGCTCTCACTTTCTCTTCCAAGTGAGGAGCACCCCTGGACAAAGTGACTGTCTGCCTCTCAGACACACATGGACAGAATGACAAATTCACGCCTTCTTCAAAAGCAAGGCAAATTCTGCTTTTAAAAATAGCAAGATCTACTATATATGTGCACAAATATTTGATTTATTGATGAATAAAAACATAAGCAAATTAGTAGTACACAGGCACCAATTGTGCTGCTCGAGCAGGGCTGCTACAAAGGAAAGTAGTATTCAGCCTCATATTTCCATAGATCTAATCTGTCATGTTCATCTTGTTCCTTTGAAATAGCCAATGATATCTGACTAAGCTAATTTAATACAATTGGAAGACATTCATTACCATCTTTGGTGGCTTGGATTGGAACTGGCTGTGAAATGGTGCGCATGTTAAATTGCAGAGTCAAACCAGATAGAAACATGGGAAGTTGTTTTTCTGAGTGGATGGGGGGCTCTCCTGCTGCATGCAGAGCCACAGACACATGTGGCTGATTTGGCCCCATGAGCAAAGGGAGAAACTAAAGAGATCCCTAGTGAGCCCTCTCCTGCAGCTCTAGCACCAGGGAGGTGAAGGGGTTGTGTAGGTATGAAAAGGTCATTATGAAAAAGAGGAAATGTTGCTATTTGATGTATGTCTTTACCAAAGTAAACTATGAAGAATGAGAGAAAATGAAAAGATCCCATTTTCTCATGGGTTTCAAGCCAGCTAACAAGGCTTGACCATCCAGGAGTTATTAAAAAGAGCAATTTCCACATCCTTACTCAACTGTCACAAACTGTAGTATTATTCCTTCTTAGCTGCTAAAATTCCAGAGTGTAGTTTTACTGATGACAGTGCTTTCCTCCTTCACCATTTATCCATTAGGCTGCAGTGTTCGGGTCTTCTAGCAGTGCTCCAGCATGTGCTCGTGGCAGAGAGGTCTTGTCCTGATGCTGCAGAGCAGCAAACTCTAAAAGAGTTAAAGGTGTGTGCAGACACACCCAGGTGTAAGCAGCTACATATGTGTCCATCCTACGCCCATTCCTCTTTACCCAATGTCTTTTGCCATCTCACAAAGGTGTTATGAGAAGACCAGGAAGGCAGCATGGGTACTGCAGTTACTGGCCATATAAATCCATCAGGAACAGAATGAGGACATTTTTACACCATCATAGATTTTTAAATAAATTGCTTTTCCTTTTAAAACAAGCTCAGTGAGCAGGAGATAGTTTCCTCAAGGGCACACATTTCTGTTTCATCTTACTATTGGCAGTTTGGCAGTGTCATTAAATAATGTTGTAGAAGGTTAATTATTTTTAGTCGAGCAATAAAAATTTCAAGCAAGAGACCTGTTTGAAAGGTCGATGACCTCATATAAATTGCTAAGTGTCAATAAATATCTTTCAACACAGGTGGAACAATATTTGTAGGGTTATGGACAGAGCTGTAGAGTTTAACTTGCTCAAGACCATTAAAGATCTCATGCTTAGAGCTGAACTGCGAATGTCATCAGTGCAACCTTTAAAACTCTGCCTGCTCAGACCTGACTTCTTCAGAAACAGCGCTGCTGTTTTTGAGAGCTGAAGGTCACCAGGAAAGAGGAAAGGCTTTCAAGTAAGAAAAAAAGTACCAGCAATTTTCTTTTGATTTCACTCAAACATGATTCCTGAATCATGTTGCTTTTCACTTTCCCTAACAGGCACAATATTTTATCAATCGTTTACTTTGGATTTTTCACTCCTGGCTTTAAGTGAAAATTTATTTGATGATTCATTTAACTATGAACACAAAGGAGATTTCTAACTTCAGATTTCTCATGTACCAACACAATGTCTCAGGCACAATTTGCTTTTCTTTAAGATGAATCTGCATCTGCTACTTCCTGTGCCTAATGGAAATGGGAAGGGAAGCGACATTAAATGCTGTTTTATAGGACTTTCCAACTTCATGCTATGTTTGAATGCTACGTGAGCAACATGCGGGGTTTTTATGAAGGGAGGAAAGCATATCCTGAATTATCTCACTGCTATTCTACATGCAATTTCAAAGCAAAACAAAGCGTGTCTTTCATACGTGATTCATCTTCTAGGAATCTATGCCTTCATAGCACCTTTTTCTAAAACAGGAAATAAATATGTGTTGCTAAGTTACTTTCAAGCATTGAAAAATCCCACTGCTGCCTCCATTGTCCAGGTTGTGTTCTGAGGGCTGTGCTGTCATACAGCCTTTTTTTCCCCATAATGGATATCTGCTCTTTGAAGGCGAAGGTGAAAAGTCACACGGACTCCCAGCTTCCCCCAGCAGGTTAGGTCTCTAGCACCTGTGCAAAGCATCCCCCAGCCTCACATTGTGCCGCCTGGCTGGGAAATGCCAGGAAGATGCAGACAACATTCACGGGCACAGAGGGAAGTCTTGCAGGCAGCAAGGTACCAAGCCAGCACTCCTCACTGGAGGAGCCACTGCTCCTCACTTCAACATGTTGATGCCTGGGTAGGAACACTTTGTGCTCCAGTCATCATCAGCACCAGCACTTTTGCCAAGCAGATAAAGCTACCTGCATCTCAAGGATCCGCCTTCCTTTCTTTGACTTGGTGCACATCAGCATTATACTGTGTGTGATTTACATAGAATTATTTCCCACCTCTGTCTCTTAAGAGCAGGTGTCTTCAGATTAATTCAGAGCTATAAACAGGACCAGTTAGCGTGATTCCCCCACATCCTGGTCAACAATGCAACTGACCTGTAACACGCTCTCCCAGCAATTCCAGCACTGGGCGTCTCTTAAGCAAATATGGCTAATCGCTTCAACAGGGTGCCGGCATTATGAATGGAACTGCATGGCAAATAACTGACGGTGTGTACAGCACCACCAGGCAAGAAAACAACATCGTCATGTGAGGCAGAAAGTTGGACGGCCCGGCCGAGCTCAGCAGCAGCGGCAGCACACCTCCGGGCCGGCCGGCTGCTCCGGGCGCAGCTCGGGGCTCCGCCTGCCGGTGCCTCCCGTACCCGCTTCCAGCACGGAGAGCAGCGAAAGGAGGAGAGGAGGAGCCCCCAGCCCGGAGCCGCCGGAGGCTGCGTGCCCACCGCTGCACGCTCCCTGCTTTTGGAACGATCCCCGGAGTGCTCTAACAGCTACGCTGATCTCCCCAGTAAAGGAAACGCATCACGTCATCTGTTCTGCTACGGGCAGTCTTCTCCCCTTGCCACATCCACCGAATTTTGGTCTCATCTCACCTGAAATGCATTTGGCCATATCTTGCAGTATGCAAACTGGATTTACATTACTGATGTAGTGCTCCAACATAATTTGCTGTAATTAGCCCACCAGGCCACTAATCAATAGTTTGCTTTATGTTCTACAAATCAAAGAGCACTCAGGGCAGTTGGAATACTCTGGAAATCATTTCCTTGCAATTTTAAGCAATCTAATACAAATTCTTGGTAAAATGATACATTAGTCACTCATTACACAACATGTCTTTCTCTAATAACTTACAGCTCGTTCTAGCTGCACTAAAAATAGTGGTTATAACCCTCATTAATTATAAGAATGTTGGATAGTAAATTGCTACACAGAAAGCTTTCGTGCCAGGAACTGCAGCTCCCTTGTTTGTATTTGATGTCTGTATTATGAGACAAATAATGTTTCCTCTTCCCAACCACAGGCCCTGGCTCAGAAAAGCTGGCAAAACTCTCCTGAAAGGCAGCCATGGGATAGACTAGGGGGACATTGGGCATTAGGGGGTTTCTGATACCCGGGGTTTGTGAAGATCCTCTCCACTCTGTTGCAATGACAGCTGGGTTATAAAGGGACCAGAAAAACTGGGATATAGTATCACAGAATGGATTAGGTTGGAAGGGCCCTTAAAGATCATTGTGCTACAGTCTCCCACCTCAGCTGCCCAGGGCCCCATCCAACCTGGCCTTTAGAGCCTCCAGGGATGGTGGGGCACCACAGCTTCTCTGGGCAGCTGTGCCAGTGCCTCACCACCCAGAGATGAAGTCTACACAGGCCTGGAGATGGGTTAGAAAAATTGTAGGAGGGAAGACACATCCATTAGCCAATTTCTGAAAGCTGAGAAGTTGGACTGGGAAGGAATGTTGTTTTCAGGCAGGATCTGCTCTTCCTTGTTCACTGCCTCCCAGCTCCTTGGTATAGCCAGGGAACAGCTGGTGGGAGAGCTCAGGCACTGCCATACTCACTGGCTCCTTCTCCTTTGTCTCTCTGATGGTTCCAGCCATCAAGAAAGCACAGACAGACATTTGCAGTATCAGAAGAATGATTCCCTTCTCCATGACTTTTTTCCTCTTAATTCAACCTCACGTGACATTCAGGGTCTTTGAGTACATATGGAGTTTCACTGCAGCAGTCATACAACCAACAACACTACAGTTTAATTTTCTTGCTAAAATGCAATGGTGTAAGCTGTATAGAAAGACACTTCATGATTTATTTCCATTGAGGACTGGATCCAAACAAATATATTCTTCTTTTTATCTTCAGCTAGATGACAGTCTTTCTTTCTTTCTTTTTCTTTTTCTTTTTTTCTCTCAGATTTGATCGATGCCTTGAATATTATCAGGTTTTGTTTTTGTTTTGTCACCTAAGTATAGTGGTGATGATCATCACAAAATGTGGAATTTACTTCCTTAATTTACTTTCTTTGGGAAACCTGTCTTTTTGCCTTCACAACTTAGAGACTCCAACTAACATATTAAAATATGCTTAGTGTTTACAAAATGTTTAAGAACCACAGTCATTTTCTTCATTCACATTAGTTGGAAGGACAGTTCTGTCTCAAAAGGCAGCACAAAATAGACAATGATGCTCCAGAGCTCATGTTGCAGAAACTGGTTAATGTAAGCTAGCCAAAGTCTGCTAGCACATTAGTGTAACAGGACCCATTATTCATGGGATGTCCCAGTTATCCTCCTTAGTTTGGAAAAATCCTCAGTACTAAACTCTTTTAAATGCCAGAAGTCAGCTAAAATTGTCTTGTGCAATTTTCCAGCAGTGAGGGGGAAGCCGGGCTCTTTCTGGCCCTGCACTGGCCATGGGAAACTCACTCCAGCACAAGCAATCACCAGTAAAGTAGGACTGAGAATTCCTCAAATACACCCCTTCAAGAGCCACACCGGCTCCTCAGCCTGCTGCGGCTCCTGCATGCTGTGGCAGCTCAGAGTGTGCAGGAGTTGCAAAATGGTGGCCATACATAGCCAACCAATTTGCTGGAGCTCCAGAGAATCACTAGGTCACATCCTAGAGCACATTGTATAACGTTATGCTCCACTAGATGGATGCTACTGGTGTTAAAAGCAGGGAGTATGTAATTAAGGAGCTTTCAACCTTCTTGAAGAACACCTCCCAAAGAAAATGAAGTGCTTCTGAGGGCTAACAGACAGATGCTTTCTTTCTCCTTTCTGGACAAGGGTGCTAGCTAGCACATAGTCTTTTACATCTTCTAAGCTTGATCAGATTAGTTTTCATATCCAACATGTTGACAGAAAGTTACTTGTGCAACAGTTGTTGGGTCAGGTCTTTTTTTTCATCCCTAAGCTGATAACCCAGTCTTTAATAGACCCACCTCTCAGGGAGCCCAGGTTGGGCTGGTGGCAAACACACAAGAAGGATGCCTTGTCACTGCAAATGTTGTCACTGGAACTTCTCACCAATTCAATATATCTTCATGCTTAATGGCACTGGAGCTGTTGCGGGATCTCTCTCTTGGTTCAGTCAGGAGCACAAGTTGCCTGTGGTTTTTGAACACAGAAATCCAGCAAGCTATAGTCTGGGAAAGAAACAGTAAACATTCCATTTTTCACCAAAGAAAGATGTTTGTAGAGCTCTTCAGTGAAAATGTTCCTTCTGGTGTGGCCTGCACATTCATTTTGTGTAGGAACAAGCCCTCTTTCTCCCCAGATGTGTGAAGCAGGGAGGATACCAAGGAGGCAAGCCAAGAGAAGAATGCAGAGTATTCCCTGAAGAGTTGTGGCCTTGAAATTAGGCAGAAGATATCTCATAGCATTGTTTTGCATGGCTGTTGGATTTCCCTTTGCTGTAGGGCTTGTGGAGGCTTTTCATTTAGCGCAGCCAGCAAGGAGCAGCCGAGGACGGTGGCTATGTAGATTAGTAATCTGTAGAATAAGCAGCTCCGTACAACCCATGTACATTGACTGCTATAGCTGATTAAAATTAAGATGACCATTTGTCATAAAATTATCTCTGTCTCCTTGCAGGTGGCAGGTTATAAAAGAGTCATTCATCAACAGGTAAAAGAATCCTTGGCATTTAGTAAAGTAAGTCAATGGAAATCATGGAAATGAGGTAAAACTGTAGTTTGGGCAAGGTGCTGCCAGGTGGATATATTATGCATGCATGACAGCTCTAAAATGAACCTAGAAGGACCTCATTCTAAGACTTTAAGCCTAAAATTGAGAGATGGAAAACATGAATTCAACTTATTAATCCTAGAGACCCACAGCTTCCTAGATGTCTCTTTTTGGGCCTAAAAGCTGCCCCTGCCTTGCAGGTATTCAGGCTGCATTACTGCTGGACAGAAGATGCTTGACCACCACGTCAGGAAAGATGGACAGGTTAAGACTTTGGCCTTGTCGAGATGCCATTGCTACAAATTACCTGTACTGAACCTGTAAGTACCTAGTCTATGTTGGATGTGGCCTAAGATTTATTGATTACATTGAGTGAACACTACCCCAAATCAAATATTTTGCCACAAAGACACATTTTAAAATAATTTTGTTTGGCCAGTTTTTTCTCTCTCCTTTATTGAGTTTTTGTAAACGATCTCCTGGCTGGCAAAATGGCAAATTGTAAGCATATATTGCAGATTATTCACACTACAATTCACACGCTATTCCAATGGGCCCTAAAAGGAAAAACATCTACTAGAGTAGGATTCTGGGAAACTGTCTTTTATTTACTGTTAACTTCAGTGAGGGTGAGACAGTCCAAGAGGCTGGAGAAAAGTCTTGTGGCATGTTCGTAACATTCCTGGTTGCTCACTGGAAAAAATCTGCACTTACTAGAAGGAGTAAGGGATTCCTGACTGATGGAAGAACATGACTCTGCTCTTTGCTGAACTCTTAGCACTGCAACTCATCTGCATTTGAGAGTTGAAAACAACAATCTCAGAAGTGGTTCAGACACAAAATTTCTTACTGCTACCTCATACTACCTCAAGAACTGTAGGCTGCTTTTCTCTCTTCATTGTCTCCAGTGCCAATTTCCCTGGGAAGCTAAGGCACATATAATGCATATTTGCACTTACCCCATTGATCAGACTATTATCAGTTAAAGCCATTTAAAGTCATTACTGCTTTTGCTTTTACCATAACAGCTTACTTTCCAAGCTCATTCATGAAAACTAGATTAATTTTAGAGGCCAGTAGTGACAGGTACAATGCGTGCTATTTTTACTGAAGGAGGGATGTCCAGTTCTAGGCTTACTGGTGGTGCTTGTGTGCTGCACCAGGCTGCAGCCAGAGGATCCTGGTGAGGTTCCTCTGATGCCATGTCAGGTCTTCCCCAATGCCAGGTCTTCATCCAAGGGAAATCAGTCCCTGTTTTTAGGCATAAGCCTCTGCCTAATACAATATTTATAACATATTTGCTTCACAGAATCTCATTTAAGGCTATAATTACATTCAGAAATGCAATGAATTACATTAATGTCTTTCTGAAAATAGGTCAAATGCCTTGGAAATGATGATGACAATGTGAATAAAAACATTTTTGAATACATTAATGAAATTAGGACAGCATAAACAAATTCATGTATAAACTCACTGATTTTGGTGACATTATTTCTGATTTTGACACTGATACTGGCATAAGCCAGAACAGAACCTGGCCATCAGTTTTTTTTTCCAGAGTTTAGAAGGATATAACACACAAAACTTAATGCTTTTCATTCAGCCTAGACTTTGTAGTTGTGTACACTCGTCTGAATTCCTCTTTTATAATGGCCAAGCCATTAGAAGGAGACCTTTCCTAGCCCTTTAGCATGTAGCAGCATTAATAAATCAAATGATTTCTTGCTGGCCAAAGCAAGTTGGCCAGGAAAAAAAAAATCTATAATATGCAGGCTATGTAGCTGTGATCTCCTTTACTGTAACAACATGGTTCTGTGTGTTGCATATGTAATAGTTGTTTGAAGAAAACATAAAATCAGGATTCTTTTAGAAGAAAACTTTTTGGTTGAAAAGATGTAGCAATAGCCATGCGTGTAATATAGTTTAACAATCTTAAATATTCCAGACAGGAAAAGTTTTTTGTCAAAGTCTCTGACAGTTTAAACTTTAAAGCTTCAGCAAAACTTTTAAACTTTTAAACTTTGAACCTGTTTGAACTTCATTTGATTTATGAATTATTAAATGTACCACTGAAATTCACCGTCTTTATTTTCATCTAGTAAAGATTTTTTGTTTAAAAGCTGCAGATGAAGAGTGGGAACGAAGGAAATGCAGCCCGAAGAGATTATAGCGCGGTTTTATCAGAGCAGCATTCCTCTCAGCTGTATAAAACAAAAATCCAGTAAAATATTTAGAAGTAGGAGAGATAAAGGACTAAAAGTGGTATATACAAAGTGTGGGGAAAATGAATGCTAACTGGAAAGCTGGATTAGATGATATTTTGAAAATTAGATCTCTCTAAATTAATTATTTAACTCTTTCTTCATGTTGTGCTCAGTTTTTATATGTCAGGATTAAGAGAAGGGCAGCTCCAAGGTTAACAGTGTCTTTAAAATTAAGTGGAGGGCAGTGGGAAGGAGGAAGGCATTACTTTAGAAAGTTTCTCTGGAGGAAACAAATCTATGGAAAGGGAAATGCCCTGAACGGCTCCCAGAGTCCTGAGCCAGAGTGTCAGCTGTAATTTATGTCGTGACTGTCAAGGGACCTGCTTAAATCACGGCGCTCAAACCAGCTAGGTATAAAATGGAGAGGCTGAGCGGTCAGCACCACTGCTGCGGCAGCACTTGCACAGATCTAATCACATCCTTCAGGACTCATCCCAGCTCAGCCTGGTCACCGCACAACCCTGTGGGAGCATGAGGATCCCGGGGGGATCCTTCTGAAAGCTTGTAGGAAAGTTGGTCCTGGAAGAGGCACAGAGAGCATGGCGGCAGTCTGTGCACAGGCGGCGGGTATTTATAGCCTGTGTCTGAATGAGCCTGTACAGATGTAGTTTATCTGGGAGTGCTAGATACTGTCTGCATATTGGTGATCCCTTGCTTGCAGGATAAAAGGAGAAATAAATAGAAGGCAAACCCACTCATTGGCTATTTAATGAATTGTAAAAGTCTGCTTTGCCAGGATGCTTAGTGCTGAGTCCCCAGGGAAGGCACTATCCCCTGCCAGGGAGCAGAGCCATGCTGGGAGCACTGGGGCAAGGGGAGAGCTGAGAAGGGAAGCGGGTTGCTCTAGCCCTGCTGAACGCCTTCCAGCAACTGTTGTCACAGAGCAATCATGTTAATAAGGCCAGAGATAAAAGGGATAAAGCACACCGGGGAAACTGAATGAAACTGGAGCTGCGTGAATGCTGTAATACCCAAACTTGGCAAATGCGTAATGTCAACAGCCTAAGTTGCAATTGAGCTTCTGAACTTGCAGCAAAAGGAATAGAAGACCCTGGTAAAAATGAGGAAGAATTGGGGAAGAGGGAGGCCAGAAACAATGTACCCTTCAGCCTGTACATGCAGCCATTGCAATAATCCATGCAGCATCCAGCCTCACGTTACACACAGAGAACAAGGTCTTAAGTGGGAAAAGAAACTAGATATGCAAGTATTTTTTCTCTAATAAGAAGCTTTTTGTTTGCCTCTTTCCTTATACCCTGTTCAGGATGATGTCTTCTTACAGAAGAAAAGGCAGGGAGATTCTACCAGCATCCAGCTGGCAGCAGAAAATCAAGGCTATTCACGAGCAAGCTGAGCAGCAATAGGACACCACACACAAGTGAGTGCCTTACAGCATAGTGTGACCGAGGACAGAGAATTAGGAGCCCTATGAACTAACTTAAATCAGAGCACTTCAATTTATCTGATATTAAGTGGATTATATTGAGGGGCTGCCTTCAGGATAGGGCTACTTGACATTTTTTGTGCTGGAGTGTATTTGCTTATAAATCTCAAAAACTGGAAGGTTTATGGATAATGGGAACAGAAAGGAGCAAAGCCCAGCTATGGGACACTAAATCACATGCAGAAGTTTGTACATCGGTAACCACATTAGTTCTGTGACAGCATTCATGAACATAATGATAATAATTGCAGAATTGGGCATTTGGCATGACTTTAGTTACACTTTTATGAGCAGAAAAATAATAGCACCGTTATTTTGCAGTGCAAAAGGCATTTGCTCTTTTGTCCAAAGCAGTGCCTCAAAGGTTTTTCCTTAGCAAATGCATGCAGGGACGATGCTCAGGCAGGACGAGGTGGAATGACCTCAAGTTGCATCAGGTTGGATATTAGGAAAAATTTCTCTGAAAGAGAGGTGAGGCACTAGAACAGGCTGCTCAGGGAGGTGGTGGAGTCACTGCCCCTGGAAGTGTTCAAGAAACTCGTAGATGTGATACTTAGAGACAAGGGGTTATTTAGCAATATTGGTGGTAGGTGGATTGTTGGACTAGTGTTCACAGAGGTCTTTTCCAACCTTATCGATTCTATGAAATTAGGGAGAGCAATGTCACTGGGCAATTCTTACCTCCAAGGTATGGCTACCTCAGTTGTACCCTTTGTGCAATCGAAGCTCAGCACTCTTTTACTCTGTGGTGTTTGGGAACTGAGGCTGTGGTGGTCACCCTCCACAGTACAGGCCTTCAGGAACAACGCTTTGGAAACATGCTTGAGTTCTGAAGACAGTTTCTTAGTTTGGGACAGAATCAAATTCAGCCTTACCCTTAAAGGTAGGTGGAATGGGCAATACCTTGAAAGCTGTTGTGCGGCTATGGGAGAGGGCTGACCAGAAGGGCAGTGACAAGAATCTCTGCAGTGGTTTGTGGCTTGTTCCACCACTATTCACTTGCGCTGTCTCCAGGGATGCGCTGAGAGAATTGCCACTCAAGATGGAGGGTGGGTTTAAAGTCTTTTCTGTGAAATCCAAGGGAGAGAGAAAGAATTAAATAATGTAGTAAGAATTAAATAATATAGTCAGCAGTAAAGCTCAGGAGGCTGGAAACCATCTCAGCTTTCAGTGTGGAAAAGCAGCTATCTCCCACCCACACAGTCAATGCTCTTACAATGCACCCTAAGAGCAGGCACAGATCAAAGGGGCTTTCTGGATGAAATCACAGCAGGTTTGTGTATAAACATGTCCTCTCTCATCCCTGACCGCTCTGGGATCAATTTCTCTATCAGCAGCTCTATTCAAGAGGTGGGCCTGTGAGCACCAATGGGGGCTTCCAAAGTGAGCTGCCTGGGAGATTTGCAGATCAAAAGGCACTGCTGACCAGAGGAAAAAAGTTTCCTTATTTCTCCTGTGTTACCCATAGTGTTGTTTTAAAAATAAACTAATTGTCACTTTGGCTTCTATGCAGCCTTTCTGTTTTGTGCATGCTCTGAAATTTCCATTGGTGTTCTGACCAGCCAGGGGCTTTGAATGAGCTCCATAGGAAATGGGTCAGTCCAGAGTAGCCTAACCCAGAGATCTGTCACTAAAAGCAGGCCTGCACTTCAGGAAACAACTGGGCTGGAAAAAAAAAAAAAAAAAAGAGAAAAAAAAAGAGGAAAAAGAGGGGCTTTGCTTGGGGAAATCTATGCAAAACTGAAGTTAACTGTGTACACTGCGGACAATTAAAAGAAATATTTAATAGTGGAATCTCTGACTCACGGAAATGGGTTTTAACCATTCTTCCCAAGCACAAAGACAGAGGAAAGCACACCGCTGTGTAGGTAGAGAGCGGATTCTGTGGAATAAGCCGCTTCAGCTTCCAGCACACTTGAAGAGAAATTGATCGCAGGAATCAGAAAGCACTGCAAGGCCAAAAGACTTCAACAGTGAAAGTGTGTGTTCTCAAGATTGTTGCTAAAGCTCTGAGACTTCCCACCTTCTGTTTCCTTTGGCTTTTCCTGGGGACTCCTTCCAGTGCTCGTCACCTGGGGAGGCTTGCAGCCTGCCTGGCTCTGCCATTCCCCCTCCAGGGGCCGTGGTCTCAGGCAAGTTAAGGTGTGCAAAGGGGTGAAGGGATGGGCTTTTTCCAGAAAAAAACAAGGGGCTGTGCCCCCACCCAAAAACATGTCAATCTGGGGGCTGCAGGCCTATGAGGCTGCGTCATGGAGGCGTGCCAGTGGGATGGGGTGGGTGGCAGCCTAGCCTCTCCTCCCAAAAATTTTGTCCGGGTGGCCTCCTCCCTCTCTTCCTACTAAGCATGTTAAATATTTCCACCCTGAAGTGGACCAGTTTCTCCTGACACTTGTAGTGCTTGGCAAACAGCGACGGCCCAGCACATCCCGTCCAGGGTGGGTGAAAGGGGGAAGGTGACTCCTGGCCCCCCCAGTCCAGGCCCTGGCGGCCCCCCCAAAGTATGCAGTGGGCGTGCGCCTCCCCGAAGTGTGTGTTTTGGATGAGGCAGCGCATCAGCTGCCTGGTATCAGCGCTGCGGCTCCGGCGGGGCGGGATGGAGGCTGAGCAGAGCCAGGCTCGGGAGGGTCAAGTACAGGTTGCTGCAGGAAAGAACCGGGGGAGGGGAGCCTGGGTCACTCCTCTCCCTGCTGTCTCTCTTTTTCTCTTTTTCCTTTTTCTTTTTTTTTTTTTTTCCCCCTCCCCCCCCCCCCTTTTTCCTTTTTGCCCCCCCCCCCCCTTCTGCCGCAGAAGGGGATTTTGGGACTATTCCATCAGTGTGGTATGTCTGTATAAACATCATTAGCTCCTATGAGCTGACACGCTGGAGATTTTCATTTCTTCTTACAAATCGCTCCCTTCCACAATAAAAATACCATGCATATTAGGCTGGATATGCTAGGAGGGAAAATGGAGATGTTTATTCTCGCTGCCTTTGATCTCTAGCAAAGCAAAAAGTGATCTCAGCAGAGGACTACCACCCTGGGCAGGAGAGCTCGAGGGTCTCCCTGAGGGCTGTGGTGTAAATGCAGAGCCAGGCCACCGGTATGGGGCAGTGAGCAGGGAGCCAGGCACCAAACCTGTGCTGCTGCGAGCACAGCAGAAAGGCCACAGGCTCAGCAGCGCTCTCCAGAGTGGCCAAGAGGGGCTGAGCAAGGCTAGGCCAGCACAAAACACCTCATCTCTGGTGTGCCTGTAGGGCCCAGCTGACCCCGTCCCATCCTGTCCCTCTCATTCCATTTCATCCCAGTATGCCATCTCTTCCCTGCCTGTGGGTTGGTGCTGGCAAACAGTGTGCTCTGGCACATGAGCTTGCCTCAGCCACTTCCCCCTTCTGCTCCTTTGTCCTTGCAGCAGAAGGGCATTTCAGTGACAAGTAGATCTCCACACTCAACTTCTTCAAAGCTCCTTCCAAGGCCTTGTTGCCTCAGTGGCTTTGCTTCTTTTTTTTCAGGCATTCTTGGGGGATGAGGGCACTCAGTTATACATTTATTCCCAGTGCAGCAGCAGTAAAAGCAGTGAGGTCTGCATGCCCAACTCCACACGGAGAAGGCAGCACTCAGCACAGCATGTGTCAGTTCTTGCAAACCTTTGTGGCAAAACTTCAGTCGAGCTGAGTTGTCCAACAATGCAAAGACAGATGGTCTAGGGACCTACTCTCACCTCAGGCTTTTCAAGCCTTCTCTTTTTGCTCTCAAAATTGTGTTTTTGTCTCTTTCTAGTGGTCTCCATGTACCAATTCACACGAATGACCAAAGCCCATCTGATTAGGGCCATTTGCAGCAGTCAATTGAGCAGATGCCAGCCCAGATCCTGTAGTTCGCTGCAGTCCCTGACTGCATGACTAGGAAGGCCTGCCATGAAAAGAAGGGACCGGTTCAGTTGCTAACATGAAGCTCAGAAATGCCAAATGTCAGCCTATTCCCCTCTGTGAGGCTGATCTTCTGTGCAGACCACATTAGTCAGACTGCCACAGTGCAGACCCATTAGTCAGACTTCACTGGGTCATCTTTCCTTCTCATCCTTGAGCTTCTTTCTTAGCTTCTTTCCATAAATCCCCAGGACAAGGGTGTGGGCAAAAAGCCCCTCACACATTATTTCCCTTAGTTCCCTCAGTGGGGTTGTGCATTTGGTTTCTTGCTGCCACTTGCTCTTTTGGTAATTAATTACCATGGACTCTATGAGGCAGCTTCACTCATTTGTGGTACTATCTTTTCCTAGGCAAACTGAAACCAGTTGTATCAAAAGCAAATGCAGAGAGGATTTTAACAGGTCTTCTACATGTGTGACTGTATGAAACAGAAAATCCATGGCCACACGACAGCATGTTCCTACTGCGGAGACCTGCTTTCTACTCTACCTACTTTTATATCTGAGTTACATCATGGCTTTCAAGCCCTCAATTTTAGAGAAGGGTAGGGTAACTAAGGAGAGCATTTTGCTTAATAGATGTTAAAAGTCAGAGGCTAAATAGAGTTATCGTTTTGCCAGTGTCTGAGAATCTAGCCCTCATTCTTTGAATACATTTTTATTCTGTGTGACTGCAATTGAGGGACTGATAGGCCTGGAGCCAAAGTCATGACCAAATAGTGAAGGAGTTAGGAGTCTGCATTTCTCAGCTGGAGATGACAAACTAGAGCCTTTTGATCCTCACAGAAAAAAATAATAAGGCAGAAAAAAACCCAACGAACCCAAAGGTCTTCATTGAATTCATGTTACTCCTTTTATCCAAACAAGTGACAATGGAGATTTCAAAATCTCTAACTACGGGGGAGGAAATGCCCACTTCCAGGTCTGGAGAATCCGCTCTCATGAGGCCAAACTTGTGATTCCTGTGGTGTAAGATTTTCCCAAAGGATAACAGTAGTAATTCCAGTATTGCTAATACATTAATGATATGCATAATGCTGAAATTACTAGTTTACATGATTTAAGAACATCTGGTTTGTAAGACCAAGCTCTCATTCCCTGCTGGGTTATGCACAGTGACTTCAATGGCCTGGGTATTGCCTGTCCTGCTGTTTGTGTCAGACCCATCAGGCCACCAAGGAATACAGCAGGCTGAATGCTCCTGCAGCAGTGATCAGACATCAGCTTTGCAATGCCAGGCATCCATGAATGACATCGTACAGAAGAAGTGTGCCCTCATTTTTATCACCTGAGCTGTCTGAGTAACTTGAGTAAATTAAAAGGAAGGTTACCTTGTTCACCTTTCTTGCGGCTTCTGCATTTGTTCAATATCAGTAGCTTAACAAATAGCTAATCAGTAGAAGCCTGTAATTATTTTTTAAGACACTATTGGTAGAAAGACAGTTTTTAATTCAAATGTGCTGGCAATCGCATAAAAATAAGGCAGTAATATTTTGTTTTTCCCAACTTGGGCTCAGTGGAATGAACTGTAAGTATCTAGCTGAACTAATGAGATCTAATCTTGGATCTGCAGTAGAATAATAATCTGGAGTAGTAAAAATCAGTAGTAGAATATAAGCAACTGTTTGCGAACATCTGTACCAGTCAAAGCTTCGTAAAATCATACAGACAATAATTTTGAATAAAGGCTCTTAAAAATACTGTAACTTGTTTGCTGACAGCAAACAATAAGCCAGGCCCTCTGGATGAATTATTTGCAGTGAGTTCTTTGCTTGGATCTAGTTCTCCTCCTCCTCCTCAGGCAGTATTTTTAAAGTGAACAGTCACTGATTATTTGGATTTTCAGCCCCAGGGATTTGGAAGCAAAAAAAATTCATCAAAATGAGTGTGGTTCCTTTTCTTTTCTTTTCTTTTCTTTTCTTTTCTTTTCTTTTCTTTTCTTTTCTTTTCTTTTCTTTTCTTTTCTTTTCTTTTCTTTTCTTTTCT
>JAPSGF010000018.1:638493-721679 GCA_035772895.1 Perdix hodgsoniae | reverse complement strand
CTTTTTTCTTTTTTTCCCATGTTAAAGTGAATTTCATTCTTAAACAAATATGCCTGCAATAAATTGGACTTGAACAGGGCTCATCATGAAGAGCACCTAATGATCCAGCCCTGAAGCTAGGAACTGTTGTTCTTCTGAGAGGGGCACCAACGTGAAATCTCCATGCAGTGGGAATTCTTGTGGGCAGACTTATTGCGCTGGCCACAAAGCAAACTGTAAAGCACTAAAAGGGATTCTCCTAAAGCTAGCTGCTAGCACAGCTTACATAAAAAAATATGGCACATTCAGAAACTAACATAAAACATTTTAAATCTGATTTTTTTATAAGTATATATGTCAAATATGCAGGGGGGTTGTAAGTACCATTTTCACCTTGCATTCTTTGAAAATCTTTGATAATTGCAAAATCTTCATCCAGCTTGAGCTTTGCTGCATGCTAAGTTTGTTTTAATGTTTTCTGTCTAGAAATGCATAGTTTAGTTTCTTCCCTTCAGTGAACTATTCAATGCAACCACTGGTTTTGAATGGCTCTTAGCATTGTTTTATTTCATAGTGACCCAACAAAATGGCTATTTTTGCTCATGCGAGCTGGCTTCCCCAAGTGTTGGTAAGATGAACAGCTTAACCACTGCAGCCATGCCCACAGGGCTATCTCACTTCACCCTCTTCCTTTGCACTTCTTCAGTAGGGCCCTGTCCCACCAGTCTTGGGCTGTCTCTTCACTGAGGAGTGATACACCAGCACACCGTCACTGTGAAAGGCTAAGTGGTCTGGTTCCCTCACACAGATCCACATACAAAGGTTAGAGGGTGCATATTTGTACTCATAACTAGTTTTGGCTGATGCATAGTGTTCGGTGAAGCTAGAGTTGGAAGTTCAGGTTTGCCTTGGATTCCTGCAGGGTGAGGTCACTCTGAGTAACAGATCTTTGACAAGTGGTTCAAAAAGGCACGCCTCCTTCCATGCACAGCCCCAGTCCTTCAAGCAAGCATGATGTAATGTGGAAAGCCAAAATACTTGCCATTTGACTACTTGCCTACCATTGCAAGATCAGTTCAAACTCTCACTGATGGACAGAAAATCTCTGGCTTTCTACTGCCTTAGATGCTCTAAAATCCTGTCTCAAGTCCTTTGTGTCCCCTCTTGAGTTCATGCCTGTCCACTGCCTGGCACCCAGAGGCGAGGCGCTTCCTGTCCCCAGCACTGTGCATCCCACAGTGCAGATCTGGCAGAAGCAGTCCAGGGCAGCCCTGCTGCAGCTGCAGCACAGATCTATAGGGACTGAGTGAGTTACAGATGCTAAGGGCAAAAAGGCTGAAGGGCTGACTCAGCAGCCGCTCTCTAGGAGCAACCCGAAGCAGTTAGGAAATGAGTGCTATGAAGACTTCAAGATACAATTCCTTCCTAACAGGGAATGGGACAAAACAATTCAAACTATGTACAGAATTTAAGGCCAGAAAAAAAGCATCCAGCAAGGTACTGCCAGGTTATATAACTTCATCAGCTGCAATCAGCACCTGTGATAACGGCCTTTTATACTGCTGCAGTGGTATCGTTGCATGGTGTTTACTCTGCAGGTCTCAAAGGCAAACCTTAGGAATACAGTGCAGCATATTTTATTTCTAAGTTAAAACCAGACAAACAAACAAAGAAAAAAAAAACAACAGGGAGAGAAAGATTGCACCTTTTCATATCTACCTACAACAGCACAGACTAGCATCTTAGATAAAGCACATTCTTTAAGCAGGACACAGTGAAGTATCTGTAATACTAGCGTATGCTTTGCAAATCTGGATGAGAGACTTACCATGTTTTTACTGCAGATACACTCAGTTTGTGTGCTCAGCTGTAAGGGTGAAAAATCTGTTGCATGTAGATCTGTTGAAATGGCAACCACATATTTCATGATCTGGAGCTCTCTGCAGTGATCATATCCCACTAATGTTGTTTTCCTTATAGGCAGACTTGCTTACTTGCTGCTACCTTCCAAGAGAGCCAACAAGCATGCTCTGGCATTAACTTCATTGTAAGTTTTTGGTAACTTTGGTGTAACTGCTAAATACAATTTTCTTCTTACCATTTAAACTTGGTCTTGCCCCTAAATGTCTCTCTGCTCCTATGTCAGAATCACCAGACTCGCCATGAGATGTCTGTATATTTTGGAGGTGGCAAGTAAGTTACTTTTATTTTCATTATCATCAGCTGCCAGGGCAATCATTATTTGATATCAGTTATGTCTGAAAGTCAGATCTTCAGGCTTGGTCTGGAGTTTTCCATTGTGAAAAGGCCAGCAGGTTGAGGGAGCTAATACTCTCCCTCTACTCTGTGCTGCTGAGACTGTATCTTGAGTACTGTGTCCAGTTCTGGGCTCCCCAGTTCAAGAATGACAGGGAACTTCTGGAGAGAGTCCCACAGAGGGCCACAGAGATAATTAGGGGCCTGGAGCATCTCCTTTGTGATGAAAGGCTGAGACACCTGGGGCTGTTCAGCCTGGAGAAAAGAAGACTGAAGGGGGGATCTCATCAATGCTTTTTTTCTGTTCTGTAAAATTATCTCATTCACATCTAAAGCTGTTTTAACCTTTTAACTGGCTAAAACATTTTTACCCCGAATGTCCCACGCCACCTGCACTCAGAGGTGATACCTCTTCCCATTGAAATTCCCTGGCATGACACAAATTAGGGCAGCAGAACTCACAGCCATAGGAGGTGGCTGTGGTGCTGTTTCAATGGAGAATTTGCCTTATTGCTTTGCAGCTTAGGTCTGAAGCTGCAAACTCTCCAGCACGGACATGAGATGGCAAAACGTGGTGTTTGATTGAAATATGGCACACCACCGCTTTGTTGTGTGATATGCCAGAGTGGACAGGTATGACTTTACACTTTCACTCACTTGCATTGATTTCTAGTGCTTTTAACAAGAGTTTGTTTGATTTGAACTATAAATTCCCTGGATTTTCGTTTAGAAAAATGTGAAAAATCATCCTTTAGGAGAGGAACAACTGGACAGTAGAGGTGTTGCTACAAAATGCATTATGAAGTGGTGCACTGCAGCCACTTTTTCTTCTCCCTGCATTATCTACTCTTTGTGCTCTCAAAGACTGCAACTTAGAGATCATAAGAATATTATTTCCTGGATGCTTCCAAATGTGCTTCCCAGGGGAAAAAATAATAAAATAAACAGAAAACACTTTATATATATATATATATATATAAACACAACACACAATACTTTCAGTTAAGTAAACACTAAAATCTGTCACATTGGATTCAAAAGGCAATGGAAAAGGAAATAAAGCATAAGCATATGCCTAATGTTGATCAAAATAGTCACCCTCTCAAAGGGCTGTAAACAGTAAAGGAACAGATTCACTGCAGCAGGGAGCCCAGGTTTAAGGGGTTTCTTTGCAAGGGTATAAATCCCCTCTGCATTTACTGTGGTGCATAGCAGAGTCCTGTCCTCCATTTCTAAGCTTTTCAAAATCCTTCCAAACAATTTTAATGTGTGCACAATACAACCTTGAGAGCAGTCCTGGAAGATGTCTGAATGTCCAGTTCTCAAAACAAGATTTCAACATACGTCATTTCCCTCCTTGGATTACTTTGGCCAAGGGTGACAGGATCAACCAGAATTCCAGGTTGCAGCTCATCAGTCCATGACAGCTAGCTTATCTCTGCCTGCCATTCACATTTGGACCATTTAAACATTTCCTGGGATAGCTATCTTGATGCAATTTTTGTGCCCCTGAGCAAAAATAGAAGCAGTTAGACCTGAACTGTAGGTGAAATCAGTTAGCGAAGCAGCTGAAAATTTAGAATTGATAAATTCCACTTCAAATGTAAAATTTCAGACGTGATAGTGAAGTAGAAAATCTTCAGAACGCACCTTGAGATGGAGATGGACTGTTTGTGCCAGGCTGGGGAACTAAAAAAAAAAAAAAAAGTGCTTTCACATAATCTCATGGTAATGAAACAAACTATCAAGTGCATGAGTGATTAGTCACTGGAATGCTTTACTCTCAGAAGTGCTGAATTCTCCAAAACTTGATGTCATTGCATCAGGACTGGACATCTTTCAGGAAGGGTATGTGTCAGACAGGAAAAGCTACTGAACTCAGCTTGTGATTATTTGTACATCAGAAGTGGGAAGGGCTGACAAGGAACCTGAAAAGACAATAAAAATCTACGAAAGCAGTTTAGTGGGGTTCCTTATGTGATCTCACAGTGTAATAGCCTGAAAGAATCCATGCTCAGAAATGAATTGAGTGTTGCCTGAGGAGTGGCTGAGTCAGTAGAGCTATCAGCTCCCTCTCAGCACTGCATTGGCTCTGTAGTGCTGACAGCACTAAAAAACTTATTTATTGATTGTCAATGAAGCATGACTTGAATATGCACAGTCTTCAAACAGAGAGGAAAAAGATGATTTTACATCATCATTGGTTTGGTTGTCACTGCATGTAGCTGCACTAGGCTGATCCAATTACCTTTTCTGTTGTTAAAAGTTTTGTTGTTATTGTTTTAGGAAAATGACTCCCATCTTAGAAGAATTAAATATCATCCTGGAAAAGTAAACGTTCACTTAGATAAGGAAAATGACTGCTGGAAGCATCACAGCAAGTAAATTCTGCCTTTTATTGAACTATTTCCTCTACATAACCATGGGAATTTTGAAAAAGATGAAAATCAAAAACATGCACAAATTGTAGAAACTGAAAAAGGAAAATGAAAAGACAAAACAGAAATGCTACATTACATCAAAAAATACCCTGAAATTTTGGAAGAAGCGAATACTATTTCCCATTCTCCACAGGCACTAGTCTTTAAAAACAATGCAAAACATTACATCTTGTTCTGGTGATGACTTTGTAGGACTGATCCCCATGCAAAAAGCCAAAGCAATCTCAGTGCCTCAGATAAGACACAAGTCCTGTTTTGAAGACAGCTTTTTGCAAAGAATTAAATTCTGCTATTTAAATACATGCAGGCAGCACTATCTGAGGCAGATATGACAGAACCATCTCAGTAGCTATGCTATGGCTGAAGATGCTTTCAGCATCAGCTGCTATTTTTAGGTGCTTATCACAGTTTGATTTGAGACTCACTGTGCCAGGTGTAGTGCAAACCATACCAATGAAATAAAGCTTTGCTTGTAATTTTAATGACTCCTACGCTTGCAATGAGGAAAAATTTGGAAAGTATGGAAGAATTACATTTGTCTTTTCTGTTCTTTAAGAGCAGGGCAGTCAGTATTCAATGCCAGAATAAAAAGCCACTGAGTCAGACAATGAGCAACACATGGATTTTGTTTTAGCTGCTATAACTCCAAAACCTTATTTGAGAATGCTCCCACACTCAGTGGTTCATAAATGTGCTTGGCACATGGTAGTAATGTGATTTAGAGTCACACCTCTGTTACCAGATCTCCAAGCATGTCAGCAGTCCAACATGGACCCATTCATTTCTTTATTTTCATGTGGAGCCATTTGAACGAGAACATGCTATACACTCCCATAAGGGCAAGGTAGATCTTTCAGCAATTTCGTACTTTCTTTGCAATCATGGAAATGGCTAGGCAAAGTGAATAAATAATTGGGTCCATTTAGGATAAGTCCAGGTTATATGTGCACAAAATCTTCAGTGGGGGCTCTGCCCCACTGAAAGAATTGACCAAAAGCACAGGAGTTGCAGACATGTTGCCAGATTTCAGGCAGGGGAACTCAAGATTTGTACCAGAAGCATTCAGAGCAATACAGAGTTTCAACAGCAGGCCAGATTCTCAGGGGTGTTTGGCACGTATGCCCACTCCTGGTGAGATTTGTTTACTTGTAGATTCTTACAAGGTCTCAGTCTAGTCCTGTTTTCCAGTTTCCCAGCACATTGTGAAAGCCCACACGACTATCTCATCTTACTCAAATTCTGTGTTTTCTCCATGATTCTTTCAAATTCTGCCATTGCCTCTGCAATGACCTCAATTAGATCTTCACCAGGTAGTTGGGTGCCTGAAGATGAGGATAGGGTTTGTCTCATCTTCCATGGTTGCTTCAGGTGATTCTTCATGCTCAGCAGGAAGCTGTGGATGAATTAGACTTTCAGAGACCATGCTCACGCATGGGAGGCTTTGAGACTTTTGATGCTTACCTTGAGTCTGAAAACTCAAAATCTGGGGCTGCTCCCATTTCCATAATCTCATGGATGGAAAATGCATTTTAGATCTCAAGTGGAAGCTAACACTGTAACAAAGCTCTCAGCACCAAGATAACACACAGCTTGTTTACACATTTTACAGCAGCATTCTTTAAAAATCAGATTAACTCAACTCTCAAGCTCTCATCCCCATCCTTGAAAATGTGTGTGTAAATCCCAGTGCACTCAATGGATGTTGCATGAAAGCCACACAAATGGAGTCACTTTTCGGAAAGTTGTACAGAGCAAGACCAGGGTGCTGCTTGCTGCTAGCACTCCCCTAAATTCATTTTTCTCTTTTCATTTTTATAGTATTTCTCCTCCCACACCTTTGCCCTCCCTTACTTTCTGAACTTTCACAGATATTTAAGCATTGGCTTTTGTACTGAAACTGGGCCCTGATCTTATGTGAAAAACAAGGGAAACCTTCTGAAGGAATAACCTAAATGCAACAACAGATAAATTAAAAGTACTCACTGCTGTCATTCAGCAAAGCCATGCGCAGACAGAGAACTTTCACAGCTATTAAAAAAAAATGTGCTATTCAGTGCAAACTTGCCATCTGGCTCCTAGTGCTGGATTCCACTACAGTGTGCTTCTTGAGATTATACTCATCTGCCAGCCTCCCCCTCTCCTCCCAAGGCACTTAGGAAGACTCTTCTGGGAATAGAAAGTGAATTATTTTATCCCAATCACTATGCAGCTAACTATACATGGTAATTAAACAAAGAGACATTCTCCTTCTGCTATTGGAGGCAAAGGTTTTCTTGCTAGCCATAAATAACGATCCTTCTTTGGGAAGATGAAAAGGTATTTACAGAATAAACTGGTGTACTGTTGTTATGTTGATGGCCAGGCAAAGATAATTAAGTATTAAAATAGACAACAAGGGAAAGATATTCAAAGTGGAGGCTTCTTATACCATCTTTAATGGATGCAGTTGTTCTGGATGATCACAAGCATCTCTGAGCACAGAAAAGACAGGGAATGTTTATCTCTGATTTAAACAGCTGTGAAGCGAGTGGAGTCCACCAGGAATGAATGCGGTTTGCTGGGAGACCTCACCTCTTATGACAAGGGAGTAGCTTTATTAAACTCAGTGGCCTCCGTAAATAGGGTCTTCCATGTAAATGTTTGCTGGATGAGGCCCTAATAGCTGGCAAGGTGGAGAGCTTTTCCGTGCAGCTCCCATCGTGTGTCTGGGAAATATTAACATTCAAGCAGAGGAAAGTGCTCTTGTTTGTACCAAGCACTGCTGAATTCAGCTGTGGGAGACCCGCACAATGCAAATCTCCCCAGGGGCACCCACTCACTTGGCAGCTGCCCCCTCCTGTCTGCAGTCCCAGATGACTCACGCTCTCCTCATGCTGGCCCCAGTATTCCCACCAGACTCCAGCCAGTTTGCTGAGCTAGAAATTCTCAACACCACATCACAATGCTGCAGCTCTGACCCTGAATCTGACATTTCCACGTGGTCCAAGCTCTTCTTTTTCTGACCTGAAAGTTAACATCCTTAGTAATTAGTAATCCTGCATCCAGGACTTCTAGCATGCATTTGGGAAGCTTTGATAATTTTTACCTGCAAATTCTGTCTAAGTGTCAGAATTGCCAGCTCTAAGTCACAAAAAATATCATGAGGCATATTGTCCTGGCTCTGTCTCACTCTGCACTCATGATGCTTACTTAAAGAATATAAGGAGCCTTACATTTAGTCCTTTGGTTGTGGAGCCTTACCATTGACTGATGCTATGCCTTCAGATTCTTAAAAAGTACCCCAAAATATATAACAACAAAAGATATCAGAGATTCTGAAAGATTCTCAGGACTCCAGGAGCATAGCAAAATGATTAAGAGGAAATCTGAAATTCCTCCTTGGTTCAGCTGCCTTTCCTTCAAGCTTAAAACTACATCGTGATTTAGGCCCCCGTTTTGAATCCAAAATGTTATGACTCCTCCTTGCTTTGCTGTGAGTCTTCCAAAGTTTTCTGGATCCAACATTTCCTAGGCATATCTCTTAATGTAGATATTCCCCACTGGGTCCTAAACGCTTGCTTAGGTTCCCAATTGGCTCCACTTCTTGCTCCTGAGACTGACTTTATCTTATCTCACATACGGAGATCCCTAATGGATTCTACTCATTGGTTGCTTTTCCTCAAGTACTGACACTCCCCCATGGTTTACCCCACTTCTCAGCCTGCCAAGTAATATATAGCAAGTTATTCATAACTGCATGAATGTGTTTTGATAGACCAGTTCATTCAAAAGCCTTGGTCCTGTTGATGTCACAGACCTGGTAGTTTGTCAGACAATCAGTCTTCCATTTGCCAAGACTTTAATGATTAAAAATACATTACGAGAACTAAATATCCAAGCATCATTTTGAAACTCCTCCCTATCTGGAGGACAGAGAGTTTTATGGATTCACAACAGCTATAATTTTGGTCCCTGTCAAAATAAGCTGCCAGAACATGTCCATTGTGTTAGTTAGTGTGTCTCCAAGTTCATTCTGAATGGCAGATTCAACTACCACCCTCAACACTCTGGGTCTTCAAGACTGTGCTAAGAAACCACCAACTTCCAAATTCCATAAAAGAGAGAGCCCAGGTCCTCCTGATGTCTTAAGTCTGGACTAGCCCCCTGCTTACACAGCCTAGCTCCATTAGGCTTCACAGCATAGTTCTGCAGCCTGTGGCCTGATCCCAAATGCTGCTAATCCCAGCAGAGATGCTGTGACATGAAGTGGAGCCAGACTGCAGGCAGCAATGAGAATGAATAGCAAGTAGGTATCCAAGCTCTGGCTCCCTGAGCAGGAGCCTACCCTCACCACCTTTGCACTGGCACCTTTGAGTGCTCTTTAGCTAGTTGCCAGCATTTCTCTTTTGGCAATATCCCTGCCCACCTGATTATGCTGGGGTAGAACAGAAACTAAGAGCAGAAACTGGTCTGCTGATAGACCAAACTTGGCTCTAGTCTGGTGCCATATGATTCACTCCCACACTATTGCTGCCTATTAATAAAACACTTTTTCCAAGACTCAGAAAATGAATTACTCATAGATAAGACACTGAAATTGAAGTCTTGTCAACACTATATATTTAGAAAGAGACTGTGGGACAAATACAGACCAGTTTTCCATCGCTGTGGACTTAACACCTGAATCGGTGTGCTTGCTGCAAGGGACACTACCCAGAAGCACGCACCCCCTTTTGTCATTTGCCATTCATCAGCTACCTGGACCACGGCTGTGATTTCATAGGTAATTCTACAATGTGGAGAGCAAAGCAGACAGATGAGATGATGGAAAAGATATTTTTGGTATGCATAGGCCCTAATAATCATTTGCTTTTGCAAAGATCAAAAATGACCAGTTTCTGCCTTCCACCAGGCTCACTGCATAGGTAATCATATCTGTTTCTCCAGTCTGTAAAAGATTCTGCTCTACGCATTCAGAAGTTCAGTAGCATAATTCATCTAGTACCACATTCTTTTCAACATCAGATTGCAGATCCTTAGTGTGGTTTCAGTTGCTAACAAGTTAAGTAAGTTATTTTCCACAGATGTTTCTAGGTGATCAATATTTCCAATCAGTCTTTGCTTAACAGAACCACAGTCATTTAAGATGTTCTTTTGTATTTTTTGTCACCTCTCAGCAGTGGCAGGTATTGAAGCCATAAGCCATTTTCAGTCAGTCTGTACATGGTATCTCCCAAATTTTCTCCTTAGTATCTCGCAGTTAATGGAGGCAGTCTTATGCAGAATTCACCTCAACAGATTTTCCAGGGTGATGCCTCAATTTATATCCAGATCCTTGCCAGGCATCATGACTTTATTTTCATCTCTCCTGTGGTGGAAAATGATCCAAATTCACTTGTCATCCAGTGACGTTTGAGTCATGCCAAGTGGCATCTAGGAAAAAACTACATTCCTGAAAAGGCTCAGATCCACATCAAGTTTATTCATGTAGAGAAAGTACATGAACAGATCTAGTGCCCATGCTGGGCCAGAAGGATGAAGCCAAAATAAGGAAGGTGAAGAAAAGCAAGGAAGGTGATGAGGAAATAGGGAACAACTGAGGGAAGATTTAAAGAGCTTTATTTTGTAAAGCCTAGTAGGAGAAAGTGTGAGAGGGAAGACTTTATATAAAGTGCATGATTCAAGCACCATGAAGGAATACATATTTTTAAAGGATAGTGCTAGCACAAAAACACATGGGTTTTAATAAAGAGGAAAAAACGTCAAGCTGGGAAGTAGAGGGCTTGTAGTGATAAGAGAAGTGAAGTTCTGGAGAAAGTCTTAAGCTACTTGAGGAGTGTGAAGATGGAGTATGAACAGGTCATGCCTTGCCCCACAGGAACTGCTTCCCACCCTGAAAGTCAGTTTATATGTGTTGCCTCCAAGTGCAGCATCCTCACAGCACTCTTAACAATACTGTTTTACAAACACAGGAACCTAATACACATTAGATGGTTTATGAAACAGGTATCCTGAATCCCCTAGCACTGGGGCTCTCCAGTGTCTATTCAGGCTGGATATTAGGAAAAAAATCTCTGAAAGAGCAGTAAGGCAGTGGCACAGGCTGCCCAGGGAGGTACTGGTGTCACCTGGAGGTGTTCAAAAAATGTGGAGTTGTGGCATGGAGGGACATGGGTTAGTGAGCATAGAGACAGACCTGGAAATCATTTAATTCCAACAATTTGCTCAAAGTGGAGCCATTTTCAAAATTACATCAAGCTGTCTGTGATCTCATTCATTCAAGTTTTGAAGATCTTTATGGATGAAGAATTCACAGCCTCTCAGAGCCTTTCAGCGTGACTTACTCCAGTATTTAACTGCTCAGTGGGTGAAATATGACCATCTCAGCAGCTTTCTGCTGGACTTGTTCATCCTACAGATTATATAGATGAAGAAGCTTTGTATTGCTCTTCCTTTCTATACTCTGCTCTCAAAGGCTTACATGTGAAAGAAGTGCTCAACTGTAAGTGTGATGGAGCATGGAAAAGATTGCCCAGAGATGTTGTGTAGTCTCCTTCTATAGAGATATTCAAGACTCATCTGGGTGCCTACTTGTGTGACCTATTGTAGGGTAGCTACTTTAGCAAGGGGTTGGACTCAATGATCTCCTGAAGCCCCTTCTAACCCCTGCAATTTTGTTATTCTGTATTTTCTATTTGGGGCACTCCTAATGGCATTCCCACTGCATTTGGGGCATCTCAGGATAGGCCAGCAGTGATAGGGTCCACCTCAGAGCCGTCACTAAGCCTGGACATGCTGACTGCTGAAGCCTCAGCTGAACCTTCCTGTGATTCTCTCCCAGCCTGCCCATCCCACTCCTTTTATGTTAGATGTTGGACTTAGAAATGCTGTCAGTGGCAAACACACAGCTCTGTGCTCCTGACTTGTGGCTCTTCAGCATCCTGTTTCTTCCCTACATAATGAATGATGGTGGTTGATTGTTATCTCACTGAACCTTAATATCCTGAGTCAATATATGGCTTTCAGATTAACCAACTCAGCCTGGTGTCACCTAGAATCATTCCCTAAGTCTTGTTCTAGCTGTGGCACTAGGGACAACTGATCACTCCATAGTTTCAGCCACAGGTATAAATCCTCCTGGCATCCCATGTTGTTAAAAAACAATATTAAAAGGGATTTTTTTCAAGCATTCCTTCAGGAACAATTGAGGTGGTAATCTACTCAGAAAGCAGTGTTATATCAATACTATGACACAGCTTTCCTGTTTGCATGATGAGAGATTGACAGTGTTTTGACATTATAGATTGTCACCACGACAGTGCCTAGCAATGACAGCTTGCTTTATCTCCCAAACAATTTATAAACATGAATTTCAAAATCACACAAGAAAGATGTGTGATATGTACCAGAAAATGTGAAGAATCCTTCTAAGATCAACATGCTACAAGTAACAGATTTCTTAGGAAACTGCCACAGAGTGTAACAAGAGGAGCGTTTCTGCAGAAATGTTGCCCTTGGCAGATGTGTCCATAGAAAGCAGAAGAGTAAGGCTGGGAATCTGTTTATTTACAAGAGAAGCATTCTCCCAGTAACAGCAGGAACACTGCAACTTAAAAATAAAAATACACATACAAACACCTTACTGGAATGTATTTTAATTTAACTTGAGCTAGACTGGGAACTCATTCCCACTGCTTCTTTGATGTGGCAATAGGCAAGTTAAAGAATGTTCACAGTTTATGCATTCATCTCTGGGAGAGGCAACTCTGAATTCCATGTGGAAAAAGTCTGTTTTTGCAGTGGGAAATGCTGCTTCTTCAGACAACTAATAAATGCTCTTTTCCTGATTTTCCTGTGCACCCAGAACATATGCAAAGCCTAGAGGAACTTTCAGTTACCCACAAGTTATCTGCACATGCAATGCCAGCTCCACGTGGTGTTTGGGTATGCCGGGAGGAAAGGAGATGAAAACTCAGTGCTCATGAACTGGCAGGGACCAGACAGGCAGAACAATAACAAAACAAACAAACAAACAAACCAAAAACAACCACCAAAACCTAACAAAACATTCATATTAGGCACACTGAGTTGTCATATTTCAGTATGAGCTGCTTCTATAAAAGAACTACGATGGAGTCCTTACCTGGGAAGTGATTGTACTGAGCTGTAACAGTATTGAAACACCTCCCTGACTCTTCATTACCCACTGCTAATCTGCTGGTGACTTGATGAACTCTTGCATCCAGCTGCTGTCAGACCCTGAAGACACACGGATCCCTTAGATGCCTCCGTATCCCTCATGTATCTTGCCTCGCTCTGTTTCAGGTGTCATTCTCCTAAAAATCCATTCCACAGAACTCTCAACAAAAGACTGTTGGTGATTTCTACATTTTCAACCAGTGCATCCATACACTTTAGCCAACATTCCACTTGCAGTTCTGATTCTTGGGAGAAAAACAGGGACGTCTTATGTGAGCCTAGCCTGCAGGAGAATTTCTGCCACAGGAATTTGAAATATGGGAGGTGGCCATCTCAGACCAAGTAACACCCATGTCCTGCTTCTTGCTTCATCCCTCTCTTTGCTTAGACAGCTCCACACTCAGACCTATTCTGAAACTTTTCCAAATCCACCCAATTTATTCCAGGGTGGGCTGAGATCCTCTACGATAATACCTCCAGAACAGTGCAATCAGGCTGTCCACATATTGTAGACCAAATGTATAGTAGGAGCACTGGCTTCACTCTGAGCATGTGGTAGGGCACAACCATCTCCTTGCTGCCTGCAGCCCAACTTACTCTCTGGGAGAGAGAAGTATTTGTAGAAAGAAAAGTAGCACAAATGAGCTTCTCCGATTCCACATCACCCATAGAACCAGACTGAGGCAGATCCTGGATTTCTGTACAGGAGACTCAAACAGGGCGGTTTCAAACTTTACATAAGAGAACCAAACTTAATGTAACTCCCCTTCTGGAAGAGGCAGGGAGCCTCTTTGGCCAAGGACTTGCTTTTCATTCAACCCTTTGCATCCACTCCAAGTTGCTCCATTTGTCTGAAGAAATTAAAACACTGAAAATATTTTAGGTTTCTGCACAGCGGGTTCTCAGTGACCTCCAACCACTTGCTGCTGTTTTGGTGAGAGAGCATAGAATCATAAAATGTCCTGAGTTGGAAGGGACTCATAAGGATTATTGAGCCCAACTCCTGATCACGAAGACAGAATCACGAGAATCACAGAACGGCTTAAGTTAGAGGAGACCTTAAAGATGGCTGCCCCCCAGCAGCTCAGCTGCCCAGGGCCCCATCCAACCTGATCTTGAGCGCTTCCAGGGATGGGGCACCACAGGGCAGTTGTGCCATCACCTCATCACCCTCTGAGTGAAGAATTTCTTCCTAATATCTAACCCAAATCTCCTTTTAGCTTAAAGCCATTTCCCTTTGTCCTATCATTATCAAACTGTGTAAAAAGTCAGTCCCTCTCCTGCTTGTAAGCTCCCTTCAAGTACTGGAGGGCCACAAGGAGGTCACTCTGGAGCTTCCTCTTCTCCGGGACGAACATGCCCAGCTCCTTCACAGGCTTATGGCTCAAACTGCTCATTCAGAACCACACAGCAGTGCCGTGCTTCCACGGCAGCACTCACACCATGGCAGTGCCACTGAGACATCAAGGCGGGATAGTAGCTACAGGCAGAAGAATGGCACAAAAAGAGAAAAGAAGAAAAGGCCGCTACAGCATTCCGTCTTCAAGTCCTTGTCTGCCACCAATGAATTATTAACGTCAGTGATTAATATTTGCAAGAGTGCACTAAAGCAGTAAAGATGGGCTGGTTGCAATGCCGTTTCCTCATTGCACATGGCCCTCCTTTCCCCTCCGTGCCAGCCCCGCTCCGCTGAGCGCTGAGTTCCCGGTGAAAGCCTTTGGTGCACACACGCAGGAAGTGAGGTCAGGCTTGTTTTGGCAGTTTCAGCCGCTTTTATCCCAGATAGCAGCTGAATTTTATCAGTTGGTTTAGCCTTTGGTCTTCGAGAGACACACTATTATTTCACTCCTCTTTAAAAATAATAATAAAGAGGAAAAAAGAAAAAAAAAGAGAAAAAAAAAGAAAAAAAAAAGGAAGAAAGAAAAAGAGCGGCAACAGCGAGCGCGGGAGCCGAGCTTCAGAGCGGGCCGAGCGCTGCCGCGAGCGCCCTCGTGTGCCCGCAGCTCCCGCAGCACTGCCCCGCCTCGGCGGGTACCCCGGACCCCCCCGAAGGGATGATGCCGCCTCCCCTGGGCTGGCACCGACGCCGCTCTCCCCGTGAGCAGGGCGTCGTGTTGCAGAAGAAGACGTGAAGTTGGACTTTAGGAATGAGATATCTTCATCGGAGAATGGTCGGGCGCTGGGTGGTGGTGAAGTCGCAGTCCCTGGATGTGTTAAGAAGCATTTAGATGTTGTATCGAGGATGCTGTTAGTGGGAAATACTGGTGATAGGTGGACTGGATGATCTTGGATGTCTTTTTCAACCTTGGTGATTCTATGATTCTAAGAGCGCAGGTTGCCGTCATTCTCCTCCCTTCATGTGAGCTTGTTCACAAGGTTTCTTCCATCCGAGTGTGAGCCTCTCAGCGCAGCCTTCCAGCAGAAAAATAATATATATTTTTGTTCTCACTGACATCTCTCATACTAAAATCACTGCAAGGCAAACATAAAAACCATATATGAAATATAAATGACAAACAGTGCCCATATTGGAAACTTTCTAGAGATTACTTCAGGGCCTGGAAGAGGGCCTCTGCCTCTGTCAAAGAAGTGTTATCTTGAGATTGTCAATGCATGCTTCAGGGTAAGAGTGACTTTGTCCCCAGAGACTCAAGGGAACATAACAAGTGACATCAGTCATATTTTGGAGACTGTAGAGCCTCGTGTCACTAAACGTCAACTAAATCTCTGTACATGGCTCTCCTCAAAGAGTCATTCCTGAAGTGCTGAAAGGTGAGGGGGCTAACTAAGCCAATTAAAGAAACATTTACTAAGCAGGGGAAGGACACGATGATCTGCAGACCAGGTATGTAACAATTTATTTTGTTTTCCTTTAGTTTCCATCAGGGCCAAAGTGGGTGGGAAAAAATGCCTCTCCACCGCACACCAGAGGTAGGACATGAGCTGACGAAAGGCAGGAGGCTTACTCTGCAGCAATGGCCATTTCTTTTTCCCCTGGAGCTAATGTTCTGTCTGTTCCACCTCGGCATTCCTTGCAAAGCCAGAGACAACAAGCCAGTCTGCCCAAACACAAAAATAAAACACCAGACAGGCTTCTTTGGGAAAAGCAAAGTTTCTTGTGAAAGAGGAATTGCAATTGGAATTCACTGGAATGCTAGCAGTCATACCATCAGGTCATATCCTGATCCTGCTTGCTTTATTGTAAATAACGAGTGGTCTCCCAGCCACACCAGCCATGGCAGCTTTTCTTTTGGCCCTTTATTCATATGTCGAAGCTCCTCAGAAGTATTTAAAATGGGAGACGTTTTGTGCTATTGAAAACAAACTGTCGTATTTCCTTGGTGAAACCAGAGTTTTTCCTTTTGCAGAAGTTGACTCATGTGAAAAGCAGCCACAAAGGAATCATACAAATACATTTTGGGGTACAAATACACTGGTTTTTGTCAATCGATCTCTTGTCATTCATAGATGGGACAAAATTTTGCTTTGGTGTAAGCCAGTGCCACAGCTATGAGTACTACCAAGGGATGTAGGCAGAGGTGTTCTTGCAGCTCTGGAGAAAACAGGGCATTACTGCTGTCCCAGCCCTAGAGATGACTGTTTCCCCAGCAGAGCCTGCAAGTGGAAATTATGCCTGGACAAAGCTGCTGGCCTAGCTCAATGCGGTTCCCGTAGCATCTCAGTGTAACGCATCTGACTTTTTGCTGAGGCTGCTCAGTTCACGAAGGCCACTGACTCGGCTTGATAGAGCAATGGTAACTTCCCACTGAAGGCACTTGCAAAGAGGAGATAGGCAGTGATATCTAAAATTAGGAAAACCCCTTTCTGAAAAAATCATGAGTCTGAATTTTAAGAGAATTTACACACCACGACCTTATCTGGGATCTGAGTTCAAGGCTGTTCGTATCTTGGGTGTTGGTTTGGTTCATTATGGAGATAAATCCAAGCTGTGAAATTTGGATCTGGACCAACTTTCTCCATAGTTTGAAAGAATTTGGCTCCATCATTTTGGAAAGGGCCTATCACTGCTACTAGGTCTTTTAACCCGAACAACAGATGCAGACATAATAAGGAGAGAAATGAACATTAGGAAGTCATCATAACTGCACCAAGCTGAACTCTCCAACACTTTCCAGAGTCTCTAATTTACAAAGAAAGAAGAATAATAAAGCATAAACAGTAACTGAAACACATCCAACATTTCAATCAGTGCAGTGCACTTATTACATAGGCTCTATAAATACATTCTGCTAATGCAGGAAGTCTGGGACAAGATCAAGAGCAAAGGCAATTAGCTGATTGTGATTACCAGGCATTTGACAAAATATTGTTTGATACTTGGAAGAATATAATCATGTGCAGAAGATTGCTATCAAAACTGTTTGTTTAGTATAATGAATGTGGCAGCAAAAGCATGTTCTGTGTATGGATATCTGTGGCAACACTACTCCATGATGTTGGGGTATCAACAATAGATTGTACAACTTCAAGACACCAAAGATAGGGAAATAATAAGGCACTACAGAAGGTCTGGAATGGGAAGCAAAAAATATGGACAGAGAAAGAAGCTAGTGGCAGCTCTATTCAATTAGCACATGCTGTAAAAATAAAAAGTACACTTACAAACATCATTTCAAAGGCTGTTCAGGCGCCTTCAATGCTTTAAGCTACTGAAAGTGATCCCTTCAGGTCAGTGGGAGAAAAAAAAAAAATTACAGCATGTTTCTTAGCCTATTGAAATCTGTGAAATGCACAATCAACATTGTCTGGCATTCCTTCAGGCTTGCAACAATTATTACAGCTACTGACATGAGTGTAATATCACAATGCAAGGTTTTGAAGCCTAGCAAGTGCAGCTAATCTTAGCTAATCTCAGGCATGATTCTTTTAGGGAAAGCATTCTTATACAGTCATCTTGTTTCTCTTGGTTGGCAAAAAATTCAACTACTAGATATACTCCATAGTACAGTCCTTATCATGTTCATTTTACACATACACTGACATCATCCAAACTAGGTAGGCAAGTGTTTGACTTCATTTTAACAAATGTTTAAGTGTTAAAATGCAGCTGAGACTGAAAGTATGCAGACTGGCTATTCTTTGGCAGTTCGGTAGTGGGTAAAACATGAATGTGAATTGTAGTACAGTAGTTAGCAAAATGGAAATCCTAGAGTCACGGGAGGAATAAAGAGCAAACCACCTAATCTCCAGCACCGTGCGCTTCCCATAACCTGCACATTTGAACATCTCATGGGCTTTAAAATATTCACCCTATCAACATGCCTGAGAGGTGGGTGAATAAAAGCCTCGCTCTTTACAGGTGTCAGGCTCTGCCCAGGATGTCTGTGGTTAGTAGTGATTGAAACCTGGTCTCCAATACCCCAAGCAAGGCTCTCTTCCCAGACAGGACTTCCCTTTGGGAACAGGCAACACATTGGCTCTGCTGGGCAGCTCCTGCAAGAAGCAAAGGCTGAGCCTCACTGTTTTTTTTTACTTTGGGTAAGTGCTTTCAGGGTTGGGCATAAATGAGGCCAGAAAGGCAAGCAAGCATTGTGGACCAGGAAAGCTTAGAAAACCTAGCACACATCTCTAATGTTTTTCTTTCTCTTTTCCCTGCCTGCACTGGAAGCAGGGGTCTGAGTACAGAGCTCACTCCACACCGTATTTTCCTCCGCAATGATTTACAAACTGCTCTCCTTTACTTCATTCTCCTTCAATGAGAGATTGCCAGTCCTGTCAGCATTATCCTCTCTGACACTCTGCTCTGGAAATATTTCAAGATCAGATATGCTTTTCTTGCTTTCGCTGCCTATATTTCTAGAAGGGCCATCAACCAAACAATGTTTTGCACCGGAGTCTGATGCCAGTGCCAGAACATGGATGAGTTAGCAGCCACTCAGTCTGCAGAGTCTAGTACCAGCCACTCTGCTCACACAGTAGCAAACCTGAAAAATCCAGGAAAACAGGAAGCCTCTTGGTGTGCTGCTTGAATTGCAGACCTTTCCCTTATTCAGACCTTCTGGCTGTAGCTGCTGATGGAAAGGAATTTGCAGTGAGAATTGCAGATCAACCTAAATCTCCCACTAAATATAGCCTTCCTTACAGTGAGGAGGGAGAAAGAGGGAATACAGCAGGAGGGGGAGAGTTCTTTCGATACACAAAATGTAGGCTGAGAGCAGTTAAACATCATTAATTAATGTTGGCTTTTCAATAGCAGGGTTCATGTGCTTGAATTCTAAGTTGAGCAAAGTCGAAGAAAAGGAGATTCTGTGTTCAAAGGAAATGTTATGAAGTTACACATGCTACAAAAAGAAAACACGTGTAAGCACAAAATATTACTCACTGAACAGCAATAAAAGTGAATGAGTCATGATATTAAACAACTCTATTAAACAAAAGTTGCAGAATGCCTGGGAAGGCTGAACTAATTCAATTTCTGCTCATTATGTGCCCGTCAACGTCTTCCTTTAGCAAGCTTGAATAACGAATGGGATGCCAGTGGGAGGCTACTGTGAGCAGCAGAGGAAGGGTGTATAGTGTGGTGGCTAAGTGTGTACGATAATGTCATCCGTCCCCAAGAGAACAAGGAACATCTGAACCATGTGCTTTCGGCCCTCTCATCCTCCACCAGCCTAATTGCTCTGCAAGAAGACATGGGTGAAATCACAGAGTTCCTGCAGATTTCAGAGAGTAGTAGTCTCCAGGAAAGATGTTACCTCATGTCCAAAGAATCAGGAACATAAGCTCAGCCTACATTTCTCACACACACACACACACACACACAAAACAACAACAACAACAACAACAACAAAACACACAAAAAAAACACACAAAAAAACCCACCAAAAACAGAGAACTGCCTGAAATTATTTTGCAAACATGTAGTTTACAATTAATACATCTTTGGACAGAGCTGAGCTCTATCTTATCCTCTGCATCATTTGGAACTACTTACACTGTCAGCATAGGGTTTGGAGAGTGTTCTGAGGGCACTAAAGGCTCCTGAATCTGTGAAAGCACAGTTCCAGATTCAAGGAATATCTAGGCGGTCAAAGTTTTTGTCTGCCCCTTTCAGGTTATCTTCAGATGTTTCATTCTCTTCATTGTGACCTTGCTGTTGCTCCGAAATCCTTGCGTCCTCTTGTGTGGAGGTAGTCTCTTAGAGCCCCAATGTCCAAAGGGTATCTGAAATGCAGTCCATGCCTTGATATGTAGTTGAGTGCCAAAGGTGCTTTCATTTCTGTGCCCATTTAGGATAGATAAAGCTTTCTCAAATCCCACATGGGCCTTAGGGGCCTGGGAAGAGGAATTTCAGAAGCTTGAGCTAGTAAGGTACTCAGAACCAACTCAACATGTACACTGCATCAGCATTGCAGCTTATCTTCTGCAAGTCACACAAATGTGAACACTAACACCAGTGGGATTTCTGATGGGAGCTGCACTTGTGTTGAGACTGAAAAAAACAGTAACTGCCAGAAACTCTGGGTCTGAAGTTCTACTTTAAGCAAGTAACTTTGCTGGCAGCATGATGCTCAGTATCTACTTTTGCAGACGAGTTAATATGAGACTCAGCTGGACACAGTGATATGAAATATAGCAAAGGTGACAAAGTTATCTCTACTCTTGCGTATTGCTTGAATTCATTTCCAGTGTTTATAAGACAAAGAATAGTATTCCAACAGAAAAAAAAAAAAAACAAAAAACAAAAACCCACAAAAAAACCCACAAAAAACAAAAAAGCACCAAGAGACATGTAATTCAGTAGTGCATATGAATAATACTTGAACAGACGAATGGTGTTTAGTTTAGTTAATATAGCTTTCATTAGTGAACCACAATGCAGACATTTTTTAAAGGACTGCAATCACCATGACAGCCTGATAACATTTAGTCACATCATTTCCGAATATGATTATCCTTCTGAAAACCTTTTTTTTTTTTCTTTCATGAAAACAGAGGGCAGATTTCAAGTCTGTGGTTTGCTCTCAAGAAAGCCTGTTTGCTCTCTTTGAAAAGCACCATAATGTAGTAGGGAAAGCAGATTAGAGGGATTTATTGATTAAAATTTTCACTCAAAATTCAAGGAAAATCTTGCCGTCTTACACTGTAAACTGTAACTGATTTGCACATATGATTTAGACTGCAGGCCTTACTTCCAGGGATCTTCATCCCAGTGCCACAGTACTGTACTGGGGACATGGGCAATCCATGCAGGACCAAAAAGAGATGGAGAGCAAGATCTTTGGGGACACTCGTTGTCATGGTCTTTCTGTTGCACAAGCATCTGCTGGTGTCAATCTGCTGTACACTTTTGGAATAATCCATGGGCAGAACAATCTGGCCTATGTACTGGGCTATACCTGAAAGTCTGAGAAGCTCAGAGTGCCTTGGGGCGGTGGACAACACGTCATGGCAGGGTGCACTAAAGTGTGTACTTCTGCTGGAAGGAGTAGGGGGGATACTGACTTTTTGCCTTGCATTCTGCATCCAGTCCAGGCCAAGGCCACACTGGTACACAAGCCCCCAGCAACCCTTGCTCACTATGGTGATTGATTTATGATGCGTGCTTAAGGGGCGTAAACGAAGCATGGCATGTATATAAGCAACTTACGCCACACATTAAACGCCATTTTGCTGCTCACCATATTGGTGTGTCTCGGCAGTTCTTGGTCCTAACCAGGTATTTGGTTAGGTACACTGGGGCTAATGCAGTGAGGTTAAAGTGAACGGCAACAAGATGGTTCCTTGCCTTTGTTCTAGAAAGCCTAGCTCACCTTCTGAACTAAACTAGGAGTACAGTAGCCTATGTCCTCTTGCAGCTAGCATAGCTAAGTGACGTTGCATGATAAATAGGTTGAATTTATTGGTATCCTCTACTGTCTTACACTGATTTACTATCATCATCTCAGGCACTGCCAAATTATTATTTTATTGGGAAGGAAAATAGAGGTACCACGAAGTGACACTTATTCCTAGGAAGAATTTGGCAGGCAGCCGCGATAAGAAGGACTCGGTGGCCCGAGCCTGATCCTCCCAGTGGGACCACTGCAGTGTGAGGATTCCCTTACTAGGATGTAGTAGGAGCAGAGCCTGCAGACCCTTGGCTTGCCTCTGCAGCATCCACTTAGCTTAACGTGGTCTGGATGAAACACTTACAAACTCCAAATCTGTGCAAATGTGTGATCAGCAGCATAATTAATTGTGATTTTCTGACAGAAGTTGTTGGAAATAGATAGGTTAAGCACTGGCAGTGCTGCTCCAGGCAGGATGGCTGCTGGCAAAGTCACTGGCGAGGAATTTGCAGAAAGCGAAGGAGAAAGTGTACAAGGGATGTCAAACATCATTTGGTCTGGGAGTCCAAATTAATTGAATTGATATTCAGGGGGAAAGCGGTGCATTTTTATTGTCCAAACGAATCTGGATGAAAACCCCTATCCCGGGGTTTGAATTCAAAGTGGTTTTGATTTAGGGATTTGCCTTGATTTATGAAGACAGGGGGCCAGTCCCCTTGAATATATATTTGGCACTGAGGATTTGCGCCATTATTTCTGACTTATCTTGGGCCACACAAGGCAAAGCTCACACCCAGAGTTTGTTTTCCTTGCGATTCTGGGTTCAGTTCCACTCTGTGGGAAGTCAGTAGCAGTGCTGGGCTGAGGAGCCATTCTGAGCAGCCACCCTGCTCCCTGGTTTCAGACAATAAGATGAGGGGCATGGAGACTCCCTAGGGACTGTTCACATTGGAATCCTGACTGCAAAACCACCCCAATGAGAGTTCAGACACAAGAGGGAGAAAAGGTTCTGAGTGGGACTGTGTTGCCTGGATAAGACTGTGAGGCTCTCCATAGAATGCGACCTACAAACCTTAGGCCTGGTGTTTTCCAGAGGAGATGGTGGACGCCAAGCAGGGGTGATTCTAAATCACCTTCCCTGGAGGATGCCAGCACCCTGCTGAAGTGGAGTTTCATGCTGGAGTGGTGTTTGGGGGCGTGCAATCCCGGCAGCGCGGCTCCATGCCAGGCACCAGCCTGAGATCTCATAGATGCTGAGCTCCACTTGGCCTCCACGTGGGGGGAGTGGGAAAAAGGGCCAAGACTCCTTATCTCTTATTTCATCACTTTATTGCAATATTGTGGCTGATTAAGTACTTGAGAATGACTCTCCATTCAATTTTGGTTTTGCAAGCTCCTTAGGGACAGGTCCTTGTACCCTATGTTGCTCCATTTCAGAATGAATAAAGGAAGCGATGTCAAACTGCTGTTTAGGAATCACAATTATGAAAACCCTGTGAAGTTATTCAAAAGTCAGCTTAGCTGCCATGCTCACCTTTTTCTGTTTTGTGACAAGAAAAATCTTTGCTCCTGAGCTGAGGAGGAAAATCCAGCCCGCAACTGCATGTTTCATAGGAGTTATAAACTCTGCAAGACAAGTGACTGTAATGGAAACAAAAACAACCCTGTAATGGTAGCAGGTGCAAAATGAAGCAGTACATTAAAAATAGCCCAGCCACATTCCCCAGTGGCATGAGTTCTCCATGCATATCACTCTGAAATAATCCATTTATCCTTTCTCCCTATGGTTACAGAGAGCCATACTCTATAGCTCTGCGCTATGTGTGCCAGGGATCTGCTGCAGCCCCCATCTAAACTCCCTGTACCCTCCTCCTAGCACTGTGCACAGCTTCAAAACCCTTTCTCAGTCTTCTCCCCACTGCAGGTAGGGAATGACTGCAAGAAGCAAATGTGCCTCTTTGGGTTCTGATAAGTGCTGACTTTATTTCTAGGAGGATAATGTTAAATTAATTTGTGTTTTGTCGAGGGTGAATTTGGCTCTGGGGCTGTTTATATTGCAGGACTTAGCAATCACGAGCTGCTCTGGAGCTCTGAGGGCTGACAAAAGCACATTTAAATAGCCAGCTTTCAGTGAGCAAAGCCCGGCCTTCACAGGCTGCACTCAGCACTTCTGCAGCTCTTGGCTGCCGCTGCTTCTCCAGGCCCAGATCTTTCACTTCTGCCTCATCACTCTTTTTCTTTAGAGCTACTTTGTGGTGTCACCTCCTTACATCATGGGATCATTTTTTCCTCTCCAGTCTTGCATTTCCCAGTCTCAGGTTCAGGCTGGGTGACTCGGAAGCAATGCTGGCTGTGCATACAGCCATGGTGCCACTGCCACCGAGCACAGCCTTGGGGTCCCTGGCTTTGGTGGGCAGACACCTGACTTCTTCCAAGTGATTTCATCTGTATCAAAAAAGTTCAGGCAGAAAAGTTGCAAATGGGGTTGTTATTATGCTAGTCATTAAGTAAACAAAGAACTAAGAGACAATGTTTTAATATTGTTAATAAAAACAACCTTTGAAAGTTTGATTGTTGATTGCTTTCATTTATTCTCTTTTCCTTGGGTCAGTTCTCATCTCAGTCTGTTGATCTCTTTGACTGTTGTGCCAATGCAAAAATCCAGAGCAGGCCAAGTGGACCAAAGTCCCAGTGGATGCAGAATTTGTCTGTAGACTTTTAACAGGACAGCTTGCATCTCAGTAGCTCAGCACAAGGTCTGGAAAGCCAGAGGACACAAATGAAGTTCATCTGCTGACGGCTTAACATTGTTTTATCTAGATAAATGTTTCACGGGGCATTTACCAGCAGCTTCTGAGCTGCAGTCAGTGAGCTTGGAGATAGGAGGCCCTTATTGCAGTTGGTTTATATCACCCATAATAAATCAACTCTTCTGGAATAAATCAGCTTGTCACAGCTCAGTGCACACATTCATGTGTGCAGACCTGGGTGACTTGCTGCCACAAAGCCTCTCCATGACAGCACGTGTGCCCCGGTGCCTGGGGGAGTGTCTAGGAGGTTTACACGCCAAGCTCTATCAGATCGGTGTGGCTGTCTGATAACCAACTCTCTCTTTTGCATGGGGCTGCTCTCCGGGACTTTGGCTGGTGGGCTCAATATTTGTTGTACCCTACCACCTTGAGGATTTGCCTGTGCACCTGCTCAGGGCAGCCTGTCTCCTGGCCTCACCTGCAAGGCAAGCACTTCAGGTGCTCAGCGACTCCAAGGAGTCTAAATCAAGAATTTAATTCATACCACGAGTCTAAGCCATCAGTCTTCTGGAGGCACACGCAAAGCATTCGGAGATACTGGCTGGCACTTGGTCAGCCCAACGCTGTTGGCAGATGGCGAGCATAGCATGGCCCTTCCCCACGGCCGAAGATTTCTGCAGGCTCGGAGGCCTTGCTCATATTCCAAATCCATGCTCTGTTTATATTTTCTTTTGTCCTGAACAAAAATTGGCCTCATTGTGTGGGAGCAACACTGGAAAAGAAAAACAAGAAACATCCACTGAGAGAACATGGATATTGTGGGAGCTGAGGAAATGTACATACTTTGCCGATTCCATTTGCTGATGATGTCAGAGTCGAAGAATATCTTAAAAAGACAAAAAAAAAAAAAAAAAAAAAGAGCTCGGCAAGTTGGAATCAAAAACTCTGTTCATCACAGCCTCCTGTTAAAAGAAGAAATGTAAACACTCTTCCTTGCCACCACCCCCAGCCTCCCAGAAATTAAATCTGGCTCCATTCGGGTGGACCCTCGGATGGAATCAAGGGGACGTCTCCAGGGAGGCAGGCGTTAATGTACCGGGGGTGCGGCAGGGGCAGGAGAATGCGAACGCGCAATGTGAAATGCAGGGATTCAAGCTGCTGCATTTCATGGAGCTGAAGAAGGGCGGCCTGACACTTTACAGATTGGGTGTAATACACAGGAAATTTGTCCTTTCTGCCAGAGTAGTCTAGGGATAGGGCTACCCCCCCACCCCCAGCCACTTTGCTTGGCTGGTAAAAGCTCAAGAGAAAAGGGTTAAATAAATGTTTGTGATATGATAAGGTGCTTGTTTATTCAAGGGATGACAGATTATTGGCTCCCAAGGCAGGGTTGAAAAATAGTACAAAGGAGCTGGCTTTCCCTTCACTGATGTGATTTCCTCTGAAGGTTTTGCTTTTTGGTAGGAACAATATGCGCTGGGAATTAAGAGGGATGACTTTATTTCAGACTGGAACAGACAGACTAAGAGCTGCTTTCTGGAATCACTGACTCTGTTTTTGTTTTTGTGGGTTGGGTCTTTTTTTCCCATTTTTTTTCCTCTCTGCTGAGCTTCTTCTCCCAAACCCTTTGGAAACTGGACTATGTCCCATCCAGGATGAACACTCAGCATGGCAGGCTGGCTTTAGCCCTTCAGATTAGTGCAGATACGCATCCTCTGCTCAACACAGGGTGAGGGGAGGTTTCTCACTGCCACAGGGTGCCTGTGGCAGCCCGACGGCAGGACTGCCGCTGCAGAGCTGTGATGTACTGACACCAGCACTCAGCTGTCACTCAGACAAGCAGCATGATGTTCAGGCTGCAGTGGGGCAGCCAAACCCGCGCTCCCATCCACAGGGAGCCAGCCAGCAGCCGCCCATCGGGGAAACCAGGCAGTGGTTCCCATGATCCTGGAGTAAATGACAGTTAAGCCACACATTTGTTTTCAATGCTTGGATCTGGCACTGGATTCCTTTTTGAATGAAAACTATGCCAAACATCTTTTATAATTTTTTTCCTCAAGCAAATATGTGAGCAATCCAGCACTGAAGTGCCAGAAAAATTTCTTTCCTTCCTAAGAAGTGGGGTAAAGAAAAAAACAAAACACCACACACATGCACACAACATATTTTATTTAAAAGCCTTCAGAGGACAAGACAATTTAAACACTGGACTGAGCTATTGAACCTTGCTCCAGTGTGCAAGGAGAAGTACATATGTGTAGAATTATAGAATCATTAAGGTTAGAAAATACCACTAAGACCATCAAGGCCGACAATCAATCCATCTCCACTGTGTTCTCTAAAGCATGTATGTGGTGAGTATGCACAGAAAGACTCTCACACTGTCTATTTCTTTCAGATCTCACATTGCTTTACAAATACAAGTTTACAAAAACTACTTACAAAGATTAAAAAATCTAGATCAAAGCTTACTACTAGAACCTGTCTTTCGGAATGAAACTTCGAGTCATTTAGTGGGTAGACACAGAAGATCACAGATCTATGTGTCTTTAGTGCTGAAGCAATGAGGGCCTGAGCTGAAGGACAGCTATCTTCAAATCCTCAGAGCTGAATGCATCCATGGCAAATAAAGCTCAGGTAGAAGCAGGATGAAGACTGTGCAAGGAGGGATATTAGTGTTTAAAGGCTGAGCCAAACAGGGAGACCAAAGGCAGCTCTTGAATGTTGTGGTAATCTGCAAAGTCTCGTCCAAACAAGGTCTGGTCACATAGCTGGACATGAATAATTCATATGAGAAAGCCTTTCTAAAGGTTTGTCCTCAGCATCTCTGGAAACACCATGTTCCTTTCTCCTCCAATCTGGTCCTCTGTGGTACCTAAAACTTGCACAGTTAGCCGAGCATCTCACTTGGAAAGCCCATGATGGTCCCTGGCTCCATGTGTGCAGAGAGGGGGCTCCAGACTGGCATAAAACCCCAGACCCATCCTCAAACCAAGAGCAGAAGGGGGCTGTAAAACCTTTCACAGCCATCTTACAGGTTTACCTTTCCTACTACTAACTGCATTTCATGGAGGGTGGTCAAATAACTTATACTGGCTTGTTTCTGCTTTGGCCACCCTGCTAAGATAATTCTTAATTAATGCTGAGTTATTTACATCGTAAGACAAGAGCCATGTCAGATTTCTACTACAATACTGAATTAACCTGTTAGGATCTTGTTTCTTTTTGCATCCCTGCTAGCTTTCACAGTCCCACTATGTCCATTTGAGACATATTTTAACACACTTTCAGCCTCCCATTCTATTCTCTTGTGCTGTCCCAGCATTTTCTGAGAGTGGGAACCAACATCCAAAAGCCACGTGCTGTGCTTATACCAACATCAATAAAAAGGCATCAGTATAATTTTAGCCTTACAGGTTTGTGCAGCTATTAACAAAAATCCTTTGAAATGTCCCTTGTCCTCCCGTACCCAATTCCCATGATGTTTTCATGGGAGGTTTAGTTATCAGAATGCTGTTGATCAAGTGTAGGTAGGAAAAGTGCACACATAGTCCAGAAATGTGTGTTGGGTAACCTAGAGCAGACATTTCAGGTATTAGGAGAGTTGTCCCTGGTACCCCAAACCTGCATCAAACTAGCGCTTCCTCAGTGGGGACTCACTGACACAGGTCCGTCACAGTTGGAGTGGTGTCATTTCACACCAGGGGCTGAGCTGGTTTGAGCAAACATTGTAAAATATCCAGCTCTGCAATGTGTCAGTAATGTCTGCCAACAGAAATATTCTTACACATATCCTTCAGCTGCCATTTTTGTTTATCTACCCAAAAAAATGGGGGTAAGTTTATTACATGCACGTACTCCTGTTCCTATCTACATGAATGAACTAACCCAACCTCAAAAGCAACAACTCAGGATGAAAATAATTTCTCCTGCATGGGAAAAAAAGCTATACTTCAATGGGATTGTGTATTTTTAGTTCCAGCTTTTGTTTTCAGGATGATCTTTTGATTTGTGGGTCAGGTTAAGTCAAATATTTCCAGGCAGCTCTTCACAGAGGAGGAGAACAGACACCCCTCTGGCTGCGTAGCTATTTCTCTTCTTGGACGTGATGTTGGTCTTCAACCAAGCTTGGGTGACAGGTTAACAGAAAGTCAGGGGAAGGTCTTGTAGGATGCAATATTTCTTCTCTAAGAGACTATGTGGAACCAGAGGAGAAGGAGGTTATGTTTGGGGCTGGGCGTTTACATGGGCCCCAGCATCTGTCAGGGAGACTATCCACCAAGGCTGGACATCACAAGGCTGCTGCCACCATGTATTTGTATAGGATCTCAAGCCAAAGACTCATGTACTGTATTTGCACCAGTCACATAGAGCGATGTGCTGTAAAGCCCAACATCCAAGCACTCCTAAGGCATGGGAGTAGGAATTAAAGGAGCTTTTTCTGGTAGCCACCACCACTCATCTCCACTCCTCATCTTCAATTCTTCCAGCTCCAGAATCATGCCACTGAGTAATGCAGCCTTGTATACCTCTACCATCTGTGTCACACAGCAAGTGTTTTCTTTCTTTGCTGCAATTAACATGATGGCTGATAGACCACATTCTCCTTCTAACCCCCAGCCCCAGGGGATCACATGCTGAAAGCAATGATAATTTGGTTGCTGTTGCAGTTTTGTAATGATAGGGATTATAATCACTGAGACTTTGATTATGCCCTTTTGAAGATGAGGCAAGCACTGCTGTTTACAGCATCTCACTGTCATTGGCCATCATATGACTTCCTGACATTGCCTCTGGGGTGATGCACAACCTCCGCTTCCCCAGCAGAGCCTGGTCCCATGAGAGGTATAATTTTGCCCAGTGCAGGGGTAATTCCTTCAGTTGCAGGGAAGCAATTGATCGTGTCTCATGCCATGGCGCTAGGCTGGCCAGAAGCCCCCTGGGCCCCCTCTGTCCAGCTGCACGAGAACGAATGATGACGTTGCAGCCTCAACTTCTGGAATTTCCTGGCTTTTCTTAATCTTAACATCTCATTAGGCTTTTTTTGCAGATGTGTATCCTTGCTCTCTTCTCACACGGGCTGCTGTAAATCATCGCTGCCTCTGCTAAAATCCACAGAGCGGCCACAAAAAGGAAAGGCTGGAGGCAGAGGGATTGCTACAAAGGCTGGGGGAGGCAGTGCCTCCATGTTCATGGCCTGAAGGTCCCTTGTGCCACCTAGATCAAAGTCTGTCCCCACAGCCAAACTTCACTCTTACCATCTTGGCCAGACCAAGTATGCAGAACTTCTGGGACTTGCCTCCTGCTAGCTCCTACTTGGAAGAAGAGCCATCATGCTGCATTTATCTACAGCAATGAATCCATCCAGCCACTTGATAAATGAATGAGGCTTTGGTAAAGTGCTTTGAGCAAGCAATGCTTTATCTGGATGCATAGAGCAACCGTTAATATCATATGCACCAGAAAGATGTGTGGCTTTATTTTTAGCTAAGTAGGAAATACTGAGGTTAGCATTGTTATTCAGAGGTTGAAGATCAAGTGGCAAACTGGTTGAACTGTAAACAGGACTGGAGAGAGAGATGAAATGGGGAGCATCTGTCTTCTCCTTATTTGTTCATGGTGATCACTTATAGTCAATGTGTTTGCTGTGGTAATAAAGCTACATTTTAAATAGAGATTAGTGATTGGTGAATTGGCCTCCTGTTACCGTTAGAGTACATCCACTGTTCACCTGTAGCACACAGTGCCAAAAAATGATTATCTAAATCATGGGAAAGCTTCTTCTGTTGGGAAAAATATATATACCATTTTAATAGGATTTAATCTTGTCTTCAGTGCAAGGGTCAAATATCCAACAGTGGAGCAGCAGATGTGAAAGGCGGATGCCAAATATATTTAATGAATTACTGCCTAGAGCTGCGGGCAGTCCCCAGTACCTGGCAGGCTGAAAAACCATGTTCCTACCCTGAGGTGGAAACCCACTTGAGATCTCTTGATCTTTTCTGCAGGTAACTAAAGCAAAACCATAGAGAGGAGCAACTGCAGCAGTGGCTGCTCACCTTTGCTGTCCCTGAACTTCTCAGAGTAGGATGAATAGGATATTTGAAAACACACCCTGGATTGAAGGCTCAGCCCAGAATCATAGAATCACAGGTGAACAGGGGGTCTCTGTATCCCTCAGACCAACCTCCACTCCAGCAGGGCCACCCAGAGCAGGGTCTCCAGGCCCATATCCTGCTTCTGAAGGTCCCCAAGGAGGAGACCCCACATCCTCTGGGCAATTTGTGCCAGTGCTCCATAATCTGTGAAGTAAAAAATGCTTTCTGATGGTCAGAGGGAACCTGCTGTGCCCCAGCTGTGCCCATTGCCTCTTGTCCTGCCACTGGGTGCCTCTGAAAAGAGCCTGACTCTGCCCTCTTTGCTCTTTTCCTTCAGGTATTTGTTGATAATCATCCCCTGGAGCTGGCCAGCTCTGCCAGCCTCCCCTCATAGGATACCAGCTTCAGTCCCATTTCTACTGTCGCGACCCTTTGTTGGACTCTCTCCAGCACATCCACATCTCTTTTGTACTGGGAGGCCCAGAACTGGACTCAGTACTCCAGATGTGGCCACACCAGTGCTGAGTAAAGGGAAAGGATTGCCTTTCTTCACCTGCTGTCAACGCTTTCCCAAAATGCAGTCCAAGATGCTGTTGGTCCTCCCTGCTGCTGCTTGGCCTGCTGCTGCTATGTCCACCAGGACCCATAAGGCCCAGTGCAGCGCTGCAACCCATGAGCCTTTAAATCAGGAATGATGTGCACACATACAGATTGCCTTTTGCACCCCACAGGCTGGGCAGATCCCATGGCCATCCCCTCCATCCCCTCTGTCCTCAAGGACTGACATATGGTGCGTGGCACATGGCACAGCCGTTCCAGGGCCGCCCCAGCCTGGCAGGGCAGGGAGGATTTCTGCTTCTCGCACTCCTCCCGGCGCTGCTTAGAGAACATTCCACAGATAAACCGAGTTCATAACTCATCAAAGTACACTGAATTACAGGAAAGCTGTAAAAAAGAAACCTATAAACTGCATGCAGATACGAGATACACTGAAAGGCATAAACATAAATCAATATACACCTCGTAAGTAATCTTGCTATACTTAATGTGTACAAAATATGAAGCAAATAATTACATGCCAGTGTATATTTCTACAGGCTGTTTTGGGTTGTTGGCTTTTTTTCCCTCTAAGCCTGAGATGAAAGCTGCCATTACAGATTTATTTGAGTGGAAATGCTGATGTTTGTGTGAAGTGAACTCTTTCTTTGTTTATGTAACCCCGGGTTTTCAGCTACTTTATCAAATAACTACCTCTCCTCATTGCTGGCCGGCAGAACCTCGGCCTTGTTCCTGAGCTGTAGTTGCAGCAGGATAAATGCAAGGGGAACATGGTGCACGGTGCAGGTCTTGGAACAGCCAAAATATCTTCTGAGGGTTTCTTTCTCTAAAGATGGCAAATTCAGTGGTGTTTATCTGCATGGAGAATTCCCACAGAGGAGAAAGGGGAAAAGATGGCGATGAAATACTCTCATTTGTCTGATGCTTTCACTATAGGAAGATCGCACCTGTCTGTGCAGGCCAACACACAATGGTTGCACCAAGCAGTTGGCCCATGCACGTGGGACCTGGTTTCTGCAAGCACTTTGACTCAGCCCACAAGGAGCACACCATCATGGCATGACCCGAAGCCGGAGACAAACTTTTGCTTTTGTGTCTTTGCAATGGAAGAGAAGACTTTGCTTTTTATTGCCACCATGCAGCTGGGTTCTGGAGAAGAGGACCCATCAGCATATGGAAACTGCTGCAAGCGCTTCTGATTTGTGCTGCCCACCTCGCTGACACACATAACCTTTGTACTCGGGCTACATGGAAAAAATTACAGAATTAGAAACATTGCATTTCCTATGCAATTCCTGAAGAACTCTGCAGCACATTTTAAACAAGGCATTAGTTAGTACTATCAAGGCAATCTTAACACCAGCATTTCTGTAAAACCACCTTTCATGTATGTATATAATTGCTAGTTTATTTACTGTCCCAGACTTCAAAAGTACTTCTTTCTTTCTCCTGTTTACATGAACTTCCCAATTTCTTCTCATCCTCTAAAATGTGATGTTGCCTTTCAGTGGGTTGCCTACTAAAGGAAATCAGAAAATTTTTTTCCACACCTTGCCAAAAGTTGTGCAGAATGAAACAGTGGCAGGGTCATGTACATCAAGATACACCATGGTTGTAGGGGTAGTAGGGAGAGAAGCCTGTCTGTAAGTGGGGGGTATGATTCATTTGGTTAACAATAGAGTCCACTGCCCTTTTCTACTCAGTTTTTCGTTTGCCTCAAATAGGTCATTGTCTAACTTGTGTAAATCTTTCCATTGCTTCTTGAATTATTATTGAATATTTGGGAAGCGTATTTTTTTGTTTTATAAGGAGAAAAAAAGCCGATTGCAATCACTTCCAAATAACACTTAACTCCTTGACACAAGGTCAGCAAGAGAGTTCGTGCATGTGTGTGTGTACGTGTGTGTTTTCTTTCTAATCTGTGAGCTGTTCCCTGAGAGACATATTGAGAACTGGGGCTTGTCTGCTGACATGTTTTACACAGCTGATCCATTAGGATCCTGCTCTTCCTAGCCTCCCTGGCACCGCTTTGATCAGCGACATGTTGAAAAAAAAAAAAAGGGAAGGAAAAAAAAAATAAAAGGCACTTCTCTGATCAGGAATCCCTCCCCTCCACTAAATCATCCCGGGCACTTTAAAGCTATAGGAACCACCGAGGGACCGCTCAGCTCTGTGAGGCTTCACGACAGCTCTGCACTAAAACATCCAGACACGAGACCATAACGCCTTCTGCCCATTGGCCTTTTCTGCGCAGCTCCGTGGTTAACCTCTTCCCTGCCCGCTGGGAGACACAGCCTCTGCTGCCATATCTGCATCCCAATGGGATGTTCCTGAGGGGTCTGTGCCTGGCACTCCAGAAGGGAAATGCCAGCATCATTTCACCATCCCAAGCAGTTGAAAAAAGTTGTGACTGTAGCTGTAAGTTTGCACTGTATCTCAGCCTAACAGCTATGGACATGGATATTTGGGGTGAGTTATGGACGGTGTGCAGATGGTCAGTGATGCATTACCCGCATGAGAGCATCCTCTGAGCACACACACGGAAGGCAGCAGAGGCTATGGCCAGGCCCATCCCATAACCCCCACACCACCTACTCTCACAGACAGACGGGCCTTTACCAAAGCTTGGGTGAACCTCTGTGCGTTAATTCCAGAGGCCGGTGTATGGACTTTCCAGCCCCCATGGCACTGGGAAGAAGCCAGATGCAGAAGTGGTCAGGGACTGCTGGCAGACATAACTTCTTTGCTTTTGTCAAACCCTGTACAACAGAGCATATTTTTTTAGCTGAGTGACACCACTTCAGAGGATTAGAATAAAAAGATACCTTTGGTGCTTGCAGAAGGCACATACAGAGAAATGAACAAAGGCCACAGAAAAGGTAGGAACATGGCACTGGACCAGATCCAGGATGAAAGGGGAAGCCATTGTATGAAGGTCCATTGGTCCCCAACAGTGAGTGGAAATTGAGGGCAGCTAGTATGACAGTCCAGATCAGCTTCTCTTTTAAATGATTTTGAGCCTGGCTTCCAGCCACTTGCTGGGCAATGGCCGGTGATAACACTAAACAGCCCATGTCAAATCAGAAAGATAGACACAACTCACAAAACAGTCATCACTGTCTTCCATCCCAAGCTGGAAAGTGTCACATGTGCACCTTGCCACAGCAAAAGCTCACTAGGGTGGACAATACAGTGGTTTGAACTCTAAATAAATAATCCATGGTGTTCATTATCAGTGGGCGTAATGCCAGTTAGTGCATGGAAATGCTGATTTCTCCCCTGTGTGCAGATCCTCAAATCTGTTGTGTTTTGCAATGGATGGAGGATGTTCCAGACATTGCAGAGATCTGGATGAGTTGTCCATAGCTCATGGAAATTCCCTGAACCTCATCCCCAGCGATTTTCCTTCTCCTTGCCCATTTCACCCCCACGCATTAATTCCTTGCCTTTTTTGAACATTCTTCACTGACTTGAGTGATGAAAGGGAAATTTTGCCCAGAATGCCCAGTGTGTCCTTGCTACTTGGGTTGGAGAATGAGGAAAGATAACATGATGGAGAATCTGTTCTAGATGGCCTTCTTGAGACTGATATTTTGGCAGTGTGGAAGTTGAGGAATAACTGAAACGTACTTTCTTTTGCCATACCTTGGGTGCTAACATGTATCTCTAGGATTGCTACATCCAGCAACTCTGCAAAACATCCAGCAGCTGATCTTTAAAGCAGATTTGAGAGCATGCATAATTTTGTCTTTGGTATGAGGCATTTGCAAAAGTTTCAAGGAGAGGAATTCAAAAAGCAGTCTTATTCAATATTCAGTCTTTGTTCAGTTGTGCTTTAGCTCAGACTGGGGCTGAAGGGGATCTCATCAGCTCTATGTTTTCCTCACGGTATAAAACCCTGAGACTGGATGCCATAAAGCATCCTCACAAGCTCCCTAGGAGTCCATTGATATGCCAGAGTGCCCAGCCCTAGCACAGTGGGACAGCTGAAAGCAGCGGAGTGAAAAGAAGCCAAACACCTTGGTAAAAGCTGGAATTAGGGGGGAAAAAAAAGAAAAGAAAAAGCCACTTTAAAACAACATATATTTTTTTCCAGGCTATTTGCAGATAAACGGCCTCCCTTCTTATAATTAACGAATATGTGCAATTAGCTTAATCAGATCTGTGGGAAGAAAAGCAGTCAGTGAGTCTCAAAAAGCAGGTTCTGAGAAACTGCAGCCAACTTTTACTGGGACCAGCTAGAGACACTACATCACAAACAGCATGAGACCTGCCAAAGCCTTATTTCTGTGAAAAATGATGTTTCAATTTAGGCTCCTGTGTATTGTATTCGTTAATCTCCCTCTCACTTGCTTACTCACTTTTTTTCTCTCGCTGTTTGACATTCTAAGTAGAGGCATGAAGAAGTGTTTCCTTGTATTAATATAGACATTGCATTCTAGGTTCTCAATGATATGAAATTGAGTTAATCAGTCCAGTTTCCCATCATCCTCACTGTTCTTTGTACCTCTTGATCCAAAGAGGTGATATTTCATGATACGAGACAAGAGCCGGTAGCTAGAAAATAGGTCTTCAGGAAAGGTGAATAGGACTAAATTGGCTCTGCTTTCCTTATGCAACAGGAAAAGATCTTGAAAACCTTAGTTGTTGTGGGGGTGAAGGTCCTGAGAGGCTGTTAGAAATCCTGGGGAGGAAGCTGGGCTGAGAGATCAGGATCTCCTCTCTAAAACAAAATGGGAGCTGCTAGCAGGACTAGTTCCCTTAACCCTTTGCTAGGGTGTTCTTGCCAGTAACCCTCTCTCTCTTTTTATGTTGCAAATATAGATAAGTAGAGAAAACAGGGAAGGAGGAAGCACACATTATGTCAGAGAAACAGCTTTTTAATAGTAATATCTATTCAAATAGTTGTAAAGTCCAAGTCTTCTTCTTAAAAGCAGGAAAAATGATTTTTAGTCAGACAGAATAAAGAACCAGCTCTGCAACAAGCTTGCCAACCCACAAACTGGGCTTGCAACTGGGCAAACTGGGACACAAGCAATTATCAGAACAAATTAACTTTATTCTGCCGATTACTTGTCAAGCCTTTCCTCAAGGCATTTTCAAATAGGTTGTGAGCCACCTGCAAGTCATGTGGAGCTTTGACCTTCCACTGGATGTTGCTCCAGAGAAGGAGGAGATGAATGCCAAGTCACCCCATGTTTGCCCATGGAGCCTTAGGGTCAGGGGATCAGAGTCTGCAGGTTCTGCTGGCCTTCTCAGAGCAGGACACAAGGATCACATCAATACAGCTCCTGGTTGCCTTCCTCTAGCTGGATGGTTGCTCCTCAGTATCAGGCCTGGGACCTCCACTCACCATCACAGGTGATGGTGTTCAGGTTTTCCTATTTTTCTGTCACATGAGAATGATCTAAACAGCCCGCTGAGTTACTGGATTTTGCAGGTTGCTTCACCTCTACACCCTACCAGTAGGCGCAATTATGGGTTGGAGATGCGCTGGCTTCACCTGGCTGAGGGCAAATGCTTTCAGCTGGCAGGCAGAGCCACCACAACTGCAGGTGCTCATAAGCAGCCAGGAAATAGCACCAGAACCAGTCATTATTATTATCCCGATTTGGAGGGAATTCTATTTTCTAAACATTTCTGCCCCCAAGGTTTTTAGGCACGTTTATTGTTGGCATTTAGGAAAACACTAGGTTTTTGAAATGTTTGTGTGATCTTTGCATGTATCTTTTTCTAAAACAAGTAAATACTCCTATTTGCAGCCAGTTGTGGCTTTTGTTTGTTTGTTTGTTTGTTTGTTTACAATTTTTCCCACAAGAGAAAAGTTAGATGCAAAGTTCCCAAAAGTTGAGGTTTCCCTGCCATTGCCTGTGATTTCTTGTTGACTCCTAACAGATTTCCACCATTTGGGTAAGAGGGAAAAAAATCAGGGTTAAAAATAAAGAGGGGGCCCTAAAATATCTACAAACCAACAATAGGAAACGGATGTGTTTATTTTTTGGTCTCTTTCCAAAAACCCAAAGGAGTTTAAGTTAATGTTAATACTTTATGTTCAAAATATTTATTAGCTTGGGTAATGAACACATTCTGATAATGAGCCCGTTGCCTCAAGTGCGAGACAACAAATAAGTGAAACCCTGTCTATTTTACAGCACGTAATGAATGTCTGCATGCAAAAGCAAATCCTATTGGTGTGCAACGCAGGGGCTGCAGCCCAGTGGAGTGGGTTGGGAGTGAGGTCCTATAGGATACCCAGCGATTCACCCAGTGTGGTGGAGGCTGGCGGGCTCCCTGCCAGCAGCATCAAGGCAGAGAAAGCTGGAGACCAGCCCAAGTCTCTGACAAACCCCATTGGTCACCTTCCTGACAAGATAAATGACATTTTAAATACAGAGATGACCTCTGTAATCAGAAATAAATCAGCGGGATAATCAAAATTGATGGGTGAGTCAAATCTAGAAAATTTATATACTGGAGCCCTATAGAATAGCTTGGAAATCCCCATAAGTCGGGTCCTGGCTGAAATTTTGGTCCCTTTGCTGTAGTAATTTAAACTTTTCTATTTACTTTGGCATTCCTCTCTTCAGTGAATTTGCCTGATTGAAATGCTTTGTTATATCCAACAAGAATAAAAAATATAAAAGATGAAGGGTAGTATCTTGGTTTAGGACAACTGTGAACATGAAATTTAATCCTGGGCTTTGCAAGAGGGACTCCAGTACATATTGGGGAGGAGAAAGCAATTAATACTGCATTAAAAAAAAAAGAGCAGCCCTTCCTTTTCACTTTGCTTTTTAATGTCCTGTGATTTGGGCCAAACCAAACACTGCTTACGCCACTACTGATGTTACAAGTTCATGCACCGCCGCTGATGTTATGGTCGTCAACAGAGCGGCCTCTGGAAAGGAAAAGGCAAGTGTAATTTGTCCAGAGCAGGGACAAAAGGAGAGAGCAGAGCAGAGCTGGCTCTCCTGTTACTTTATTTTATTCCCTGCTGTTAACTGCTTTCTTGATACACCCTTGCTTTTGTCCTTTTGACACGTAAGCTACCATCTCACGCAGGCTATGCAGCTACCAGAGCTGAAATTGCTCTAAGACCCATTATCCCCTAAACAATCTTAAATCTGCTGGCGCTGCTCTGACACTCTTCTAAAACCTATTTACTGTCCTCAGTGCAGTTACTCCTGCTTCATATCAGTGCGAGAAGAGTAGAGCCAGGCCAACTCTCTGATCTACTTGTGTCTGACATGTGGCTTACACTGCTTTTTTGTCCATCAAGAATTTGGCCTTGAGATCCCTACACTCTTGGTTTGACTCAGTATTTTAAAAAAAACAAAACAAAACAAAAAAAACGTGTCAAATCCATGCCTCTCTGTTCTTCCTTTTTTCATCCTTTCCAGACTCTACTAGCCTATTCTTCACATCTGCAAACTCAATCAAAAGTCCTGGACCACGCACCAGCCATTTATTGCTTTCTGTTGTACTCATTGTTGAGTTTACACTTATCTGTCTTAATAAAACATTTTAGAGGGGTCTATCACTCTTTGTAGGGCTGGTGAAGGCTTTTACACCAAATTGCTTTCAAGTAGAATTCATTTTTAGCTATTGAGAATAGGTGTTTTTCATAAAGGAGAGTTTCTGTTTTCTACTCATGAAATACAAATACCGAAAAACTGTATATTGAGGGAGATTCCAGTCTCCACAATTGTCACTTTGGTGACTGATTTTCTTCCAGGAATCTGCAGTGTCATTGGATGTTATCTTCAATGATATAACTCATAAAGCTTCTTTCAAGAGCTACATCTGCAGCCTTATGAGCCCAGGATCTGGGCAGGGAGTTGAACTTGGCATGACTTGGCAGCTTCTCAGGTCCTCTGATGAAGTTTCCATTTCAGTCTTTCTTGTTTGGGACAATTTGTTTAAGCATGTAATAATAAACTTGGGATAGGGCAGCTATTTTTCTGACCAGCCTACTTGCAAATTTTTAAATCCCTTAAATCATATAAACAGTGTGGCTACAGTGTGTAACTTGGGCAGGTAACTAACAAACAATACCACCAGTGTTAAACAACTGATAGAGAAGATAGAGAAGCAAAGAAGTGAAGGACTGGGAGAAGGCTATCAAAAGAATTACATAATTATATTTTCAGTATGTACTTCGAAGATTGAAGATTATCAAAGATTAAATCTGAGGAGTGGTGTAGGTGCTAGATATAATTCATCAAATGAAAGGATCATTCATGAAAGGATCATTGACAAGCGTCAAAGATCGAAGATTAAAGACTTACAGAGACTCTGAGAAACAGCTTAGGAAGAGTCTAAGAGGCACTTCAAGAAAAAAAACATAACTTTGCATCCATTCCATGAGCAGGCAGATACTTCAGCTCCTCGGTCTTCTAACATGAAAGACTCCATGAAGCAAAGTGATACTAGTTAGGAAGGACACAGACCAAACAAGCATGCTGTCTAAGCCATCAGATCATACTTCTCTGATCAAGGCAAAGGATCTGTTGGGAAGGACACATTAGGCACAGCCTCAGTAGCAGATCTAGATCGGGGATCATGGAACAGGATGAGACCATGGCACACCTGCTGCTGCTGAAGGAGACAGGCTTTTAGGACTGTAGGACTGTAGCTTTCAGTCATTCACTGTGGAGATGTGCATTATTAGCAGTGGGATCTTCTCACTCTGAGACCAGACATGGATTCAGCTGCTGGAAATGAAAAGATTGGGAATCATTTCAACCTGCTTTCTCCAGAAGCAACTGCTGCCTCCAAGCAATTAAATGAAATGACTTCCTGCTTAGGATTTACCCATTTGTGGTCTATTCTTTTAAAATCATTGAGTATGTACAACAGTTTACCAGTTTCCAACCAACTATTTTCTTTCTTATTACCCTTCACCATTGAGTGATCCACATTCAGAAGTCTTGTGACAATTCCCTGTGCTGAAAGAATATGAATGCATTTTCAGTTGTGTTGTGTTTTTTTTTTTTTCTTTCTATTTTTTTTTCTCCCAGAGACCTACCATTGTTTCAAGGAAAGGATATAGTTTGTTGCCTCAGGACTGCAAATGACCTCCTTCCTCAGTGCACTACCCAAACTGTAAATGCAGCTTATTTAGAAATGGATTGTACAGCAATGCACACATACAGAGTAGTTCAAATTCTGGTCGTGTTCAGACAGCAGTTACTGCCACAATTTTCTGGCTTTGCATTAACTCATTGTGCAGAAGCCTGGGCTTGGTCATAGCATTTTTTCTCATCTGAAAGATGACCTGGTTAATAGAGGACAAACTCTGGAGCTCTTCTTGTTCTTCCCTTTTCCTTTTCACACATATACACATGCATGCATGCATACATGCATGTATATATAGAGAGAACACACAGACATATGTAGAACACATACATCACATATATGTACATTTGCATTAACATATTTTATAGATATATATAGGCACAGAAATGAATTCTTGGGCTCTCTTCCGGTGTTAGTGCATGTGAAGACCTGAAGGGGCAGTCTGCTTCCCTGATGCAATCATGCCTGCTTTTAATTCCAAATGTTCAGAAGATATCTCTAGATCATATGGGGAGAAAGTATCTACACCAGCTTCTTCTGGACAGACAAACTGGCCTCTTGCATCTATAGAGCAATGTTTTCTTTGGAATATATATTGTGCCCCAGGAATAGATGGTATTCCTTCATTCTCTTGAAGAAACTTACTTTTCCTTGGAGCCAAGGTCAAGAATTACCTATCAAAAAATAAAAATGACCATCAACAACATGGTCTACATTTTAAGGAAATTAGTCACATGCAAAAGAAAACAGTCAGAAACCTGGTTCTTGCCTGGGTGACAATTGATTTCTGCTTCTTTTAGGAGTTATGCACAGGCAGTAAAACTGTCAGTTCAATGTTGTAAAACAACCCCAGCACTGAGTGGCTTTCTAAATTACCATAAGTCACTGGGGTCAAGCTGCAAGTAGATTGAGTTGGAAGGACATTGGACCAGCCCTGGTACCAGGGGCTGAATGAGTAGCAAACCCTTTGTCCCTTTGTGAGAAATACCAGGAGACCCAAATTGTGTAGTGACGTGCAAGCCATTTCCATTCCCACAGTGAAGTACAGTTACAAGCCTATTAGGGCCAGCACATAACCTCAGCATCATCACTGAAAACTACTGAAGTCAGAGCTTGCTCATCACCTCATGTTGTAATTTACGTAGCTGCAATTAGGCAAAGGCAGTTATAAGATAATTGACTTATCAAATGACTATGCAAGAGGTAACTGGGGTGTGCTATCTGCTGGGGCTGGTCGAAGTGGAGTTTGTCTCACATTTGCCAGAATAGTTGGAGGATGCAGACAAATGGTTTTAAAGACAGCAGATTAGAAGAGATCTAGCGGCCCATTTTTCTAGGGATGGAAAGAAAGCTTCCCAGCATTAGCACACTACTGCTCTGGGAGTCAGTCTTTTCTGGGATACAGACCATTATCCAAAAAGGAAGAAAGCAAATGTCCAGAGAACTGGAGCATCTCTGCATGAGAAGACAAGGAAAACTTGGAACTGTAAAATTTTGTTTATTAATGGCAGTTCTGAGAATTTTAAAAAATGAAGTGGGAAAAGAAACAACCCTTCATGAAACATTGATTATGCGCCAGTTCACATAAATCTCCTTGGCTACCATGTGTTAATATTATTCTTTTAAAAGACTAATAGATCCTACTCTTGACAAGCACAAAGCCAGGAGGTGAGACTTTATGCAGTATTTTCATTTTTTAGCCCACAAGAGGCAATGATTTTATTAGAACATTATTTCTCTGACCAAACCACATTCTCTGTGTGAACCTCGGCAGAGAGCTTCCTTTCTCAGGAATTCTCTGTTCTGTCAGACAGTGTGCAGAAGCAGCATTCCTCCTTGTCCTTGTTCTCCGCTCTATCAAGACAAAATTAATTTTCCTAAACCAAATTTCTGTAGCCAACCTTCAAGTTTGCATTTAGTTTTTACCTGAAAATCCCTACACACAGACCAGGTTGAATCTGAGTACATTACAGCTGAGGCACACAGATGAAGTGGCGAGCATTGAAAAAAAATAGAATGGCAAACCTGAAGAAAATATTGATGAAGTGGAAACGTGGTTGAGCACATCTGATTTCACTTCACTGCATGGGAAACATTGCTGAATGGCATTTTGAACAAGCAAGAGTCAACTCATTCACAAAGAGCTTTGAAACTCTTAACGTGGAGGCGTTTTAAGGAACATGTGGGAGATGTATTGGGGAGATTTGGTTCAATGCTTTCAACTCAGTTATTCTATAAAGCTCTAGGGATGTCCAACCCCGTAAAAGTAGCCCATGGAGATGTCCATGTTCTCAACTTGTCTTCTGGATGACTTCAAGGCAGAGGCAGTCAGTCCCAGAAGGCAGACACTATCCATAGCTGTGTGCTTATCAGTCTGTACACATTTTTTCTAGAACTTAGTGTTACCAGATCCTGACTCATAAGAATAGCTTTGTTTTTTTATGAAGCTACCAAAGTGTCCTGGTGTTAGCATGTGTGTGAGTGTCCTGATAAGGCATGACAGCACGTGGGAGGCTAGAGACGGGTAATGCCACTGGTATGTAGAGTGGGGAATTAGTTGTGTGTATGGAATGACCTTTTCTTCCAAAGACTCTCCAAGACAAGAGGGCCAAGGAGAAAGAGCAGTGGTGACAGCTCAAGGTCCAGACCACTCTACCAAAATTTTCCACCCTAATGAATGAAGCTATTCACTAGACCCTGCTTTCTACTTTGCTGCAGTACTATTTTAATCTTAAAATAAAGAGCTACCTCTCCGGGGAATAACTTTGGCTGTAATGCAGCCCTAGAGTGGACAGTGGGGTTACACCAAGGCTGAGGCTGATCCCCATTTCTACTTGCCAGTAGGTTTTCAGAAGTTAGACCTTGAGTAGCAAGACTCTGAGAAGGGTTTATGCTATTTGGGACTTAGCCTGTTTCCTTTAAAAGCATCATCTTGCAGAAAGGATTAAAAAAGAAGGCAAAGAACTCATGAAAACATTGAAGTTGTTTCCATACAGCAGAGTCTAAAACAGAACCACATTTTATGGAATTTTTCACACACATCCTCTCCCTCCCTTAAATTTCAATGTTCCCTTTTCTTCTGTTTTTGACGTATTGCCACTGAGTGAAATGAAATGAGAAATAGCCAGGGGCTTGCTCTGACATTTTCTTCCCCACCCCATTCATCCATCTACCCAGACTCTTCTCAGTTTTAATTTTGTTTTTTTTTTTTTTGTTTTGTTTTTTTTTAAATAATAGTATGGAACAGCAAAAGGCAACCTTAGGATGTGTGTAACCATTTGCTGTATCCCACTCATTCTGCTGATCCTTGTCACCTTTCTTATCATACCATCAGCATTTTTTGGACCATCTAAAGCTGAAATAAAAATCCTTTGCCTGCAGATTCACTCCAGATTGACAGGCAGGGAAAAATCTGGCCCCAGAGTCTGAGATCAAGAGCTTTATGGTCTAGTTCTGCCTAATTTTAAAGGGGTTTTATATAGCAGATTTGGAAAGAACCAAGAGACACTCAGAGCACATGTTCTGAAATACCAAGAATAACAAAGCAAAGGCTTAATGAGTTCAAATGTGTATGTCTGCTGTGAGTAATGATGCTTAATCCTGCTACAGAATAATTCCTTTATATGTTCTTCTGTTTTTTTAAAATGCATCACTGCTGCACAGGGGTCATAAAAATTACGAATATGTTTTCCCATGGCATGAGGCCATAGCATACTGTAAGGCACTGTGCTGGGCCATTATACACAGCCCGTAATCAGAAACAAATGTATTAAGTGAGATGATGTGATGTTACATGAGAAAAGTGAAAATAGAGCAGGAAAGTGTGATAGACAGTGACTTGGACAGCGGTATCAGCTCTGAACAGCCCCTTTCTCTTCAGAAATCAGAGGCTGTGACAGAAGTAGTTATTTTTCTAGATCCTGGTCTAGAAAATAAAGCCAAACTTCTTGGAAGAAAAAGTAATTAAATTTGTCTGAGAGCTGAGGTAGGAGAAACAAAACAACAGCATTTCCTATTCAGAAAGAGAAATACTGCTGTGTTGGCGAGGGCAGTTCCTCATTAGGAGTGGTTCAGGTTGGATATAATGAGAAAATTCCTTTCAGAAAGAGCAGTGGGGCAGTGACACAGGCTGCCCAGGGAGGTGGTGGTCACCATCCCTGGAAGTGTTTGAAACTGTGTGGATTTGGCACTGTGGGACATGGTCTAGAGTGGTCAAAGGCATGGGTTGATGGTCAGCCAAGATGATCTTCTTGGTCTTTCCAACTTTAATGATTCTATGATTCAATATGCATTAGTCCAGGCTTAGCTATTGTCTCAGAAATGCAAAGGAGCCCATCCCCCCACTCCTTCATCTCGTAAACTTGTGACAAAGTCCAAATGTCAGCTGTGACGGTGAGATCTGTCACTGAATAAAGGGCTCTTCTTTCTTTGGAGTTTATATTTCCGAGGCTTTGCTCCAGTACTGCTATTGTCAGCTTAAAAATTAAACTTGACTCCAATTAGGAGAAATAGAACAACTCATTTGTCTGTTTGTCAGTGTTTATTCTCTAGTTATTCTCTAAAAGAAAAAAAGAAAAAAAATGCTGTTTGTGACAGCTGCTTTCATTTTCAGGAGTAAAGCAAGTATCTTTAACATCAAAGCTGGGTTTTAATTTATTGGCTTAACTTACAGCACACAGAGGAAAAGGTCAAGTAAAAAGAATCTTCTTTAGAAAAATGATAATTGCTATTAGAGAGCATATGGGCTATTTGAATATTCCAACACTTTATCTACCTGTCCCTTAGAAAGGTTTTTTGAAAGCCCTAAAGCCCAGCTACTTGTACCCCATAAGAGATTTGCAGACTGGCCCATTACTGTCAGGTAGAGGTGAGAGCAGTTGTCATCCCAGCAGCAAGGAAAGTTGCTTCCTGTTTCCCAGGTATTATAGTGATGGGTCCTGAGGTCAAAGCAGTACCCAGAGTACCCTAATTTCATCCTCCAGTGTTTCTCTCTGGCAGCCCCAACACAAAAGGTCTTCATCTGTTGAGAATGAAAGCTGTGTTAGCCATAGATTCCCTGCAAGCCACCATAAGACCATCAAAACCTAACCATGAAGGTAGCAGTGCATATAACATCTCGAAAACAGATTGCTTGGATAATATTGCTTTCCTTTTGTTCCCACCAGAACAGGAAGAATCAATCAGCTTGATTTGACCAGAGTACCAAAGCACATGGATAAATAAACTCTATCTGATTACTAATAATTATCTTAAGAACTGTCTCAGCAGTTATCTTAGAAATTATTCAGATCCACTTAAATCTGTAAAAGCAACAGTTGCTGCTTCCCTGCCTTCCACAGAAAACAACTGTCTGTTCTGCAATGGAGCACGTCCCATTTTTTTTCTGAAATGTACAAATAATTGGTGCAAATAGGAGAATTGTTTCTTTTCTGACCCTGTTTGTTCCTTACAAAACTACATGACTACTTAAAATTGTAAGTAAATACAGCTAGGAATTTACCATGAAGAAAATCCAAATGAAACTCTTTACAGATTCCAGCTAACCTCCCCTGCGCTTGAACAAATCCCTTCAGTGGATGAACCCTTATGCATCTGAAAGCTGCTGAGACCCTCAAACACAGGAGGTAAACCATATGCATTGCATGCTTGCTTTAATGAAATGATTGATTTATTGGTCACAGATTCCTCAAAAGAATTTGTTTTTATTCCCTGGGTTCTTATCAGAGAGCTCCCCGCATCAGTCAAAATCATGACTGTCGTTCAGTACAGGACAGCACAAGTCAAAAGGCTTTCCCAGTGCTCCCCATTAGCAGGGAACCTTTGCCTACTGCTGGAGCACATCCCCTGTTGGGGCACAGTTGTCCCCTCGTCCCATAGCTGTTTCCTTCCTTGAATAGGACGAGAGCCTTACTAATGGAGCTCGAGTGCATTCATGGCACAATAGGTCATTTCTGGCTCACTTGATCTCTTTTCAGCTCACAGGACAAAAAGGGACATGGTTACACCATTTGCTTACATTGGTAGGTAAAGAAAATCTTAAATGTCACATGAGTCACTTGCACTCAATTAATTTCTGCTTGTGTTATTTATTCATGTTTAAGATATGACTTTTATTCTATATGTGACCTTCAGCAATGGAGCTGATAACGAGAACATTGCTTTGGAAAAATGAAAGGTTAAACATTAACCAGAAAAATAGTTCTAAGACAAACATTTTGAATGTTTTCTTTCGTCGTATTTGGAAGTAACTCGTCACTTCCCCTCTTACTGCCTCTCCGACGTGACTGTTGTGCTGCTGCTCCTGACATAGAGATTGGCAAATGGAGTAGTCTCCAGGCTTGTATCACCGTGAGATGGACTCTTCCCAGACTACTACAAATCAGCCAGGTCTTCGAGCTGGCTGCAGGCTCTTGCTTAATTAGCTTTGTGTTAAAAATTTCTGCTCTTCCTCACTTCTCAAGAGGCACAGCTGAGAGAATAGCCCCTAGCATCATGCTCTGAGGTAGGGCCTCATCTCTGCTACATGTTCTGCACCCTATTTCCTGTGGGAAGGGAAGAAATACAAAAGATAAAGCAGGCTGGAAATGGGGTGAAGCACTGTCCAAGCTTCATAGACACTATAGCATTTTGTAGCACTGATTGAAGCAGATGTCTGTTTTCTCTACAATCCACAAGCTTCACTCAGGCATAACCACTATTCCCAAGAATTTTAAATTTAGTTTACAGTGTGAGTCAACCTCGGGGAAATGTTCTTTGCATCTTTGGTGGCAAAAATGTCTTTGTAATGTTAAAAAAAAGGACAGAAAAAATAATATTGATCTCTGCTTTCAAGTGCCTGATTTAACCATGAACCAATTTGACTTTTTTATGTGTAGACAACCTTGTTGAGTTCCAATTATGCTTGAAAGCTGCTTCTGCTGTAAGGTAGTCTCTATTCTCGGTTACAACATTAATCATGAAAAAAAAACTAAACTGATGATGTTACTTCTGCTCCCACCCATTTTTAGAAGCCCAGAACATGAAACATTCATATCTTTTATGCAGTAAAGCAGACTAATTGCCTGTTGTTTGTTTAATTTGAGCAGCACAAATAAACCACCAAATGTAAAGATGAATGAAACAGCTAAGATAAAACCAAAGCCAAACAAACATCGACAACAACAAACTAGGTGACTGGAAAAGGGTAACTCCTGCTTTAGGAGCCTTTCTGGGTGGTCGAGGCTCTGTTTCAGCACACGGCAGGCCAGGATCCTGGGTGCAGGGCTGCTAGCCAAGCCAGGCAGCAGAGGCATCTGCTGGCCCCATCTTCTGCTGGCTCCCATCCACCCTTCCTGCCCAGTTGATAGCCCCACGATGTCCCAGGGTGTTCGACCTGCCCTTCTCCAGCAGAAAGACTGCTCTGCTGGCAATGCTTCAGTCTGCCTGGAGAAAAAAAATAAAGAACAAATGGAATCAACAAAAGCAATAAAAGCTATAATCATCCAACAGATAACCCAAGCATCTTCACTGATTTTAGATGGCACACTTGAAATCAAAGCTCACTGTCACTTACAGTCCTTAATACCGTGGATTGATAAAACAGTGTTACTTGTTTGTATATCTCACTCTTTGCTCAGTCTGTAAAGATCTGTAGATCAAGCGATGTGTTCTACTAAAGAATGACACCAGGTTATACTGTGCTGTATGAACAGAGATTTCCTTTCATCAGTACTTATTTTGCCATATTTCATTTTTATTAAAGGTCCTCCTGTACTTCGCCATGGTATTATGTGAATAGAAACCTCCTGGTCCTCTTCCCTGGGACCATTTATTATTTCATAAAATTTCCTCAGGTCTCTGATTATTTATGACTCCCATAAGGTAATCTTTGCTGGGATAACAGCCTGCTCCTCCAGTGTGGCTGTTAGAGCCACAGCAAGACTCTACCAGAAGTCTCCCATAATAATCTCTTCCTAGAAGATTCGCAGCCCAAGTCCCAGCCCCCTAAAGCAGGCTTGGCTTGAGGCAGTCGGGGCCTGAGCCCACCATAGTGAGCCTTGTCCCTGTCCTTCTGGTCCAACCTTCTCCCTCTGCTCTCTTTCATCTCCCTCACTGGGCTCCCCATACAGCCCCCCTTCTCCAGTCAGACGATCCCTTCCTGTCGCCTCCCTGGGATGGACTTCTTCATTTTTCCTTAGCCAGCTCCCCTGGACAGACTCTTCGTTTCTCATTGACTTGCTGCTCGGTTGAGGTTTCTTGGCCTGGGTCCCAGGGTTCCTGCCTTAATCCATCCCTTCAAAGAGATTTGGATAAGTCTGGATAAGCTTCCAAGCCTCTGGATGCTTATTCAAAGCATGAGGCTGGGGGAAGGGGGAGCATCTCTGAAGGAAGCCAGAGGCCAGCTATGTACAGTCAAGCAAACTTTTTTTTTCTGAACCAGATACCTCCCCAAATCCCTCAGCACCTGTGTCAGAATCTGCATTTATGTTAGAAAAAATGCAAACTCCATCCCGAAACAACATCCCCGAACATTTAGACAGCATTATGACGGGCCAACATCTCATCAGGGTGTCTGCTACAAAACTGGAAACTGGGATTCATTCCTTCAGGAGACCTCAGATGTGTTTATACATAGCACTGGGTATTTTAGGGGTGACTCACTACAGAAGCCCTATTTGAAACCAAGAAAGAGCATGGTCTTGAAATGAAATTCAGTGAAGAGGTGTGAGTACAGCAACAGAACACACAAAAATGTGAGGCTGGATTCTTCAGCCTGCTGGTGTGTTGTGGGCTGTGTTGCCAGTTGCTGCCTCTGGAGGCACGGGAAGGTTTAAGCAGATGCAACATTTGGGCCCAGGAAGAAATCTCTTCTGTACCCTCCTTCCTCCTTCTCACTCTGACATTACGGATGGACTGAGAAAGAGCTATTTGGAACTGTTTCTGTACATGTTTCGAGTGGTTCTGGTCCTGTTTTGAAGGTATTGGCACCTGCCGTGAAAATCACGACATTTATTAGAACCAGATTTCAGCCCCTTTAGAACCCAAACCAGCATTTTCTCAAATACCACAATTATTCCATTCCTTCCCACCAGCCTCTCAGCATTCAAGATATGTTCATTCATGACTGTTTCCTGCTCAAAACACTTGCATTGGTGAAACTCTATTTTCCATCCAACTGAAGCTCAGTTGTGTCCTCTTCACCAAAAGAACAACTTATAGCAGTTTTAAGAAATCTGCTATCTGATGTCAGTAAATCTTTGTCTATGCTACAACTACTTTAAGTCTGGAAGCAGTGGGTGTGCTCACAACAGCACACAAAGATAAAGATTGCTAGTGCCAGGAATGCGAATTTATTTTGGAAGAAAACATGGGGGGGCATTCTGTGCAGGAAGAGATGAAAATATGTATCAGCCTCCAGAGCCTTGCAAGCACTTTGGCATACACATGCTGGCTGGTCAGGGAAAGCAGATCTTCAGCTGGAGGGAATGAGGCATGGGGATCCCCATGCTCTGCTCTTGTCTCTTTTTCTTGCACCTAATGTTCCTCTGTGTTCTTTTCGCACAGATGGGCGTTGAATGGTTCTCAGGGCCAGGAGGGTATTTGACCACTATCTGCGTTGCACCCCTGGACTCATTTGGGGACCTACCCTCATTTTTCCACAAGCAGAATGGGTGTTGTCACAAGCAATCCCTTACACGCTGATCATCCTTTGACCCTAAAACAACATCAGTGTCTTCACAGAAAAGGGCATCTATCAGTTACCTAGAAAAGCTTTTACAACATGTGATGCTGGAATCATTCCACCAAGGCCAAGGATTTTCTATTCCTTGCCCTGCATATGTAAATTAAAAATAGAGGTTATTACTCTCTGTTAAATGTCTACCTGGTTATCAACATACTTCTTTATCTAGCTGCTAGTTTTCCAGCTAGTTAATGTGCAGAACAGCAGCAAAAAAATGGAAGTGTGTATCCATACAAAGAGCTATCTTTCTCCAGGAGCTACCATCTTTTAGGTTTCAGGGCATTGTGCTGCTAGGAAAGAAATTCAGTCCTTTGACATGCTCCCTACTACAAAATTACCTTTTTAACCCAATAAGACAGACAAGACTGTCTTGTGTTGACCTGTATTAGTGTGACTTGTGTATCTACTAGTCTCTAATGCAGATTACAAAAGCCAATCTACTCCAAATGTGCCTGTGAAAACAACTGCATAAAACCTTCATGAGATCAGACAGAAACTGGAGTCACACAGGTAAATACTGCCAAACAAGAAGGTCCTTCTTGCTCAGCTCTTGCTCTCTGGCTTCCATAACACTACCCTTTCTTTGCTGAGCTGAAATTGCCTTTCCAAGGACAGAGAAATAATCCAAGACTTAGGTAACCTAAACTATGCAGCATAATTCAAGTGAGCATGGCCATGGTGGTTGTCTGCTGTCAGGTATTTGGCCAAAATGCACAACGATCACAAGACAGCACAGCTTGTAAAAGTGGGGACAATACAGAGAAGCTGGTCTGGCTAAGACTGGCTTTTCCCTAAGAGGGAGTGCAAAGTGCTGTCCCCTGGAGCCTTTTAACTCTGAAGCTTACAATAATAATGAAATCTCCATGGGCCTAAATGTGCCTCCCACACACATCTCGGATTGGGTCTTACCACACAAGGAGGCCTGCTGAAATTAATGGCCTGTGTGTGGATTACAAGAGGCTATTTGGAACAACTGAGTGTGATCTCACAGGCATTTTCCCACTGTTGTTCCCACCGCCCCATCCAGAGTACCTGGCTCTAGATTTACCCATGTGTCTCCATCAAGGAATGAATGCTTGAAACATGGGAAGAGAGTGAAACATTTATACAGAGAAGCACGGTCTGGTGGCTGACTTATGAACCTGAAGAATTGGATTATAGCGTCGTCTCTCACTTGACTCATATCCAGATGCAGCCGTGCCACCTGGCCTCCATCCCTTCCTACAACACAACATAAGAGCCCAACATTCAATGCAACATCGTGTCACCATGTGCACAGCCCCTCTGGCTGCAGGCTCACTGCGAGCACAGCCCTGGGCTCAGACGACGTGGCTGTAGGTGCACAGATGGTCACAGCAGTGCATGCGTCATGGGACTTTTCCTGTCTGCTTTGTCCCCAGGGTTATTTCTGGGTGGGAGGGAGGCTACAGTGTGATGTCAGTGTGTAAACAGGGAGCAGAGTGTCGTCAGGGCTCGGGGGTGGAGATAACGGGATGCTGAGATCCCCGGAGTGGGGAACAGGAAAAAAATCAGCTCAGATAAGGAAACATAATGGAGATGGCAGTGAGGCCAGGGGGGAGGTTGCTGTCCCCATGCAAATGGTTTGGGAAAACAGTGCACCGCCTTCCATTAATTCCCCTGATTAAAACGGAATTAGTCGTTAGGTGTCGGGGACAGGCAGCTGTTTTCAAGGAAACCCTGGCTCCACGAGGTCCTTCCTTGCAGGGCAGCGGCAGCTCTATCTGGAGGTAAACGTCAGCAAGGCGCTGAGCCTGCCGACGCTTGTCCTCCTCCTGACAGGTCCTGGCCAGTGTCCTGCTGCTGAGGGTCGTGGTAATTTACATCCCTTCTGTGTACATTAACTTATCTGCAGCAGGACTGGCGGGGCTCTTTCAGCCAGCCTGTCTCCTCCGCGGGCTGGGAGACTTTTCCTGCCTGTGGGACCCGGAGCAAGAACCGGCTCCTGCCAAGTTCCTGCGCCGGATGAAGAACAACAAACAGCGCCTAGGAGCCGGCGGCTGTCCCACCGGCCTGGCGGCATCGCCCGCAGCCCCAGGCTCAGGTCTGACAGGGAAAGAGGAGCAAGGCGGTCTTCGCCCTACCACCCCAGCTCCCTCCTGCTCTTGTTCTGCAGCAGCTCCACTGGTTATTTGCCATTGGTGGCTCCCCAGTGCTCTGTGCCCATCCGTTTTCCTCAGCCCACCTGGGAGGGTGGCAGTTGTGTCATGTAATAGGAGGTGCTTCCCCCCTGGCTGTGAATTTTGGCGTTCTGGATGTTGTGACTGTCTGTTTGTGTAAACTCGGAGGGATGCTAATGTACAGGTACACAATTAACAGCAAATCCGCCCTCAGCCTGAGGAAACAAGTGTCAATTAACAGGAGATGCATGCGTGTCCTCCTCTGGGCAAAGCTTTTTCTGAAGAGCAGGATATTACCCCATGTCCATGGTGTGAATCCCTGTTACCCCAACATGTACTGCTGAACACGATTAAACATCCAGCAGCATCCCAGAAAGTTTTATCTCTCCATTTTTACAATGTTAATTAGTACAATAGGTATAGATCAACAAATTAACATGGAAGCCATTCACCTCTGGTTCGCCAAAGTATAAACATGAAGTAATCCAAATTAGAAAGCTGCGTGAGTAATATAGTCCTGAATCACTAATCGAATGCATTTCTGCACCAAGGTTTTCATTTATGAGCTGTATTTTCATTTGCAGCTTATCACAGCACCCATTCCTAGCCACTCACCGTCCACATAGGTACCTGCTCAGGAGAAGAAGCAGTGGCCAAGGGTATCCCTCATCACTGTTTTCTGTAACTTTGTGAAATTCCTGTGGGAGGGGAAATGGCTGGATCATAACTGGAAGACTATTATTCCCCCAAACTATTTCATGTTTAATGAAAATTGTAAGGCTTGTTGTGATATTTGTGAAATTCGCTGATCAGCCAACTGTGTTCATTATTCCATTTTGACTGAAAGCTTACTAATCTGTTATAAATTCAGGCTGTGCTCATATACTCTAATTTTAAATCAGATTCAGCCAACAAACCAGGATGAAATCTTCCTAGATTTTTCTGCATTCTTTTCTGAAGGTGATAATGAAAGAGAATTGCCTTTTCTGTGGAAAAGCTGACAGATTTTTTTCCACATGAAGGACCTTCATTGTCAGTTTTATTCTGAGATCACAAACAGTTGAGTCATGAAGCGCATCCCTTCCTTCAAGTACTTCCAAGTCATCATCTGCCTGTGTATGTTACCGTGTTTAAATTAGACTTTATGAGTTCTACAGATGGGCAGGAACAGGGCCATGGACACCCAGAGCCAGAACAGAAATAGAAGAAAATGATCAGCTCAGAGCCCAAACAGACATGGATACACATTTCCCTCTGGAAACCACCAGTATGCATCAAAGAATAGATTTAACCACATACAACTGAGTTTGAACAAGTGTTCTCCCCTCTTGAAACTCCAGAAAAGATAGTAAAGTGGATCTTTGTTTTCTTAGTGAATATCACACAGTTCTTCTGCCTGTCTTTCTTAAGCCAAAAACCATTGCCCAGTCATAAGAACAATGTTATATAAGACACAGCTTTACAACCACTTGATACAAACAATTATCGTTAAGAAATAGTGTCAGAAAAAAGTTAACAACTTCACCTAGATTTCATAGCTGTTTCTGTGTATTTAAGAATACTTGGTGATTTTACATGAGATTTAGAAGACAACTTGTAACTAAGGTCAATGAAGTAGTTATATGTGTATATATTTAGACCTCTATATGACCAAGACAGAGTATAAATGTTACCAAAAACATGCAGTGTTAACATTGTCTATTCTTCCAGCTACATCAAAACTCCAATTAAACTCTACTTTTTCTTCACGTAGCCTTGCCTTCCAGAATCACGTGTTTACATGACAGGCTCAGCTTTTCTATCTTAGTATTTGCAATGAGAATCTTGAAAATATGTGCCTGTGGGCTACTACATCAGAATGCAAAGGAACAGATCCATTCTTACAATAATTAAATGTCTCTTGGTTTTTGAGAACATCACAATTTGAGGTTATGAATATCATGGTACATTAGCACCATTTTCTGGTAAGCCACAAATGTCCATGAAAATTCATCTCTGTATGCCAGGTATGCAGTTGACGGGGAACTCAGTCTCAGCAACCCATGTTCCTTTCCCATCTCACCTGTGATGCTGGGAATCACGAATATCCCTTGATCAAGTCACACATCAGATGAGATGCTAGGAGGCTGATTTTCAGCCTTTGATTCCTTGTTTTCATTTTACTATAAAAGACTCTTTTCATCAAGGGAGAGCAGAAGTTCTTCCATCAGCACACACTGCAGAGATTGCTTTGGCTCTGATGGGAGTTTGTCAACTTTCACCACTTGTCAATCTTATGTACGCCAACATATTTGCATAGACCTGCTGATTTTGCACGCAGTACCAGCTGAAATGTGAAGCTTTCCAAAAGTCATAGAAATGAAAGAACATTTCTGTCTGAAGTACTTTTATGGCAAATATCACAAACCTTCCCAATAGCGTTTTCAGTTGGCAGCTGTTTTTATTGTTTTCTTTTCTCTCTTTCCTTCTTCTAGTGACATTGCCAAGCTGTGCTCTAATCTGGTGGGCATTGGAGAAATGAAACAGAAAAATAACTGAAGGGCTTTTGGTAAACTTGAATTTCTCTGAGGCTAAGACTTGTACTGTGAAGCAGTCACAAATCCAAAAGCTTTCTCCCAGTGCTTGCACTTTGCCATCAAGGGGGCTATGTCATTTCTTTGAAGCAGGCTCTATTTTGATGGGCAAAACACCAAAGGATGATGTAAATCTCTAAGGATGATTACTTGGGTCCTGTGTCCGGCTTATTCTCAAAAAATGCCTTGACAATCTTCAGAGCTGCTGCTCTTTTGTCTGACAGCAATGAAAACAAGAGAGATGTTGCTGGTCAGACAGCAGCTGAATCAAAGGACAGGCATTGTGCTTTACAGTTCCCTGTGAAGTTTTCGTGTCCTCAATACAATTTGTCCTTTCTTTTCTTTCTTTTTTTTTTTTTTTGTCCGGGGAGGTTTTCAGATAGAAATGCCAAGTTGGTGGATTCTATGCAATAACTAAATAACGTAATATATAGTTAGTCTTCATTTGACAGTGGAAGTATTATACCCTCTCCAAGGCATCAATGGTCCTCAGGGCTGTTGCTCATGTAGGGCTGATTGCTTCTGCCTGGACTTTGTAGCTGCCAAAGCACACTCAAGAATGGCAGTGATGCTGAATACTTTCTCCCAGCGTCTCAGACAGCTGGATGTGTGCAAACATAGAAACCAGTAAGGGTCCACAGAGGTGCACTGGCCCTTTGTATCAGTCCTGCTTCAGGGGCATGAGGATTTTTACAGTCGTGTTATGAAGCTGTTGGTGCACTTGCCATTTTGATAGTGTCAAAAAAGATGAAATAGAAATCAAGACACAGTAAGGAGTCATCATGTGTCCTAAAGCTCTAATCTTAAATTCTGTCTCTTCACCCAGTAAGATTTAGATTCTTCTTAATACCCTCCCACTCCTCCTCACCTTTTCCATTCCCAACAAACAAACAAACAAACAAACAAAACAAACCAACCCAAATTCCCGGCAGTTATGGGGCAAAGTACCAAGTTCAAACTAATAATCTGAGAACTTTTCCCACTTTTTCTAAATTGTTCACAATTTGACAATTACTGTAAATAACAAAACAAAGTCACAATGGCTAAAATGCTTGTCTTATGGATTATTTTTCCTATTTGATTCTGTATATGCTCCAAAATCATATTTGTCATGGCAGCATGAGGGTGCCAGAGCTTCTTGCAGTGTTGTATTAAGAAATATCTCCCTTGTCCAGCAGCAGAAAGTGTGCAGGGGAAGATAGTCTAGAATTAGACACAAACACAGATATGACCCAAGAAGTCTCACAGGTACCAGCTGTGGAGAGGAGTCAGCTCTGCTCTTGGAAGAGGTTATTTCATTCCCTGCCTCTCATCAAGGCCTGAGAAGTCCCCGCTTTCTGTGCAGACAATTTTCCCATTCTTATCAAGGATCTTGCTGGAGTAGAGGACTACAGCTTTCACCCCTTAGCTTGGACACAGATTTTTTAGGTTCTTTATGCAGACCAAAGAAACATGGAGGTCATTAAGAAGGTTATAAATTTGACTGAAAGTCTGATGGGAGGCCAGCAGAAAGTGCAGAGGACAAATAGGACAAATCTGAAATAGCCTCAGCAGTTAAGAAAATGCAGGACCACTTTCTGCACATGCTGATTTTCCAAGGGTTTTCTACATATGGCCTGGCTTTCTAGCCTGGCCAAGAAATGGCATAGGCACGAATAACTGGAACCAGACAACTGGTTGCCAGGGTTGGAGAATATATTTTGACCAGCTGCAAATAGAAGTGGATGTTACTCTTGCTAAATCTCTTCAATAATCGTAAATTGAAGAATAAAAAAGAAAACATGGCATATTACTGAGAATATCCTTGAGGACTATTCCATGACATAGGGAGAAAATCAGAAATGCTGTGGCAGAACATAAATTCCAAGGGATGCAAAATAATCACGAAATATTCTTCTGCAAGTATGTTACTAATAATACAACAAAGGAAAGAATTGATCCAAACTGGTTGTGGGATTTTTTTTCAATCCTCATTAAAAGCGTTGACTGTGATCAAATGTCTAATACTTTTAGCACTGTCAGCAAAGAAGCCATTGGTTGAAAGTCATTAGTATGACCAAAAGTCATTAGTCATTAGTCAAGGTTAAAATAGAAAATGGCATATTGTTACCCCCTACACAGTTACATACTGTCAAATCAGTTTTGCCTGATAAAATTGACTTCACATTTAGAAAGTCCATCTCAGTGATCTGAAAACAATGACTGAAGTTATAGAGTACAAAAAAAGAGCAAATATAGTACTTGTTTTTATAAGGAGAAGTCCCAGAACAATAAATTGACTGCCTGCTTTATTTTTATTTCCAGAAAAATAAGAGAAAAATTGCTATAGACAAACCACCAGATGACAGTCAGACTGCTTAGGAGATAACTGGTGCAGAAGAAGACTTTGTCAAATGCTACCCCCCTAAGCTCTACTTAATTTTCATGTCTAGCAAGATAAGGGCCTTTCTGAGTTGATGTCACATATCTGGATGCTAGCAAGGCTTTTTGACATTGTCATGTATTACATTTTTCCAAGAAAATTCTAAGAAAGCATGAAGTAGTCAAAGCTACTGTAAGGCAGGTGCTCAGACACTTGGAAAACTCTGCTCAGAAAGTAGCTGGAAATAAGTGATTGCCAGACTGGAAAGTTTGTTTGACTGCAGTTCCACAGGGGTCTGTCTTAGGTCAACATTTTTATTAAAAACTTGGAAAACATCAGAAGGGATTTCTCACTTCTTGGAATAGGTTGGAAACATTTTAGGAGACTAAATCGGAATTGAAATGATTGTTGTACACTGGAAAAAAAAAAAACATTATTAAAAGACAATATTATCAGTAAGGACTGGTGTAAAGTACTTTAGATATAAATATTCTCAGCTCTCCAATGTAAGGGTGGGTAGGGAAACTGAAGAGACAACAGTTCTTCCAAAAATGAACTGGGAAATATAGGGACGACACATTGAGGGTGAGTCAGTTTAATGGTGCTGATTGAGAAAAAAAAAACAACCAACAACCAAAAACACAGATATAAGACTTGAAGAACTTCCACTCTGCTCAGCACCTACAAAGCGTTTGCCAAAGAATTGTGTCCATATTAAGCACATCTTTCATGAAAAATTTGGAGTAGCTGGAGAAAGTCAACAACCAGAGGTTTTGACAACATTACCTGCAGAAAAAGAACGAAAAAGTTGGGCTATGAAAAAGCTAGTCCAGAGGAGACATACAACAATACTTTTAAATATATAAAATACAGATGCAAATAAAGTTAAAAAAAAAAATCCTTTATCCATTACAGATAAAACAATAAAATATGAGATCAGATTACGGAATGGGACTTTTCTATCAGACACACAATTCAAATTTTCTGATACTAAAAGTAGTTAAATGCTGGCACAGATTGATAAAAATACTGTCAGGAATAATTCAGGTTATAATAATAATAATATTTATTATTGCTCTCATCCAGAAATACTCATCTTGATCACACTAACCAATTGGTAGAATCATTACAGCAAGAAATATGATCAGAACTATCTGCCAGGAGTGCAGGTCATCAAACTGGCAGGAAGACATCGATAGCAGAGATAATTGATCCTTGGGTGACTGGATAGATACAAGGTCCAACAACAGAGGTGTAGATTTCTACCTCTGTTAGTCATTGGCCTCCCTCCAAAAGGGACCCAGGCATTTACACATTACCCTGGCCCCTGTTAACACTCTCAAGAGAAACAAAAGTACCTTCAGGTCAAGAGTGTAAAACGTTGAAGAAAAGTCCAGGAGGATGCGAATGGATAGCTGTTTTCTATCTATTGACAGGCAGAGATCATCCATCAGTGCCACCAAAGTGGCTTCAGTTCAATGTCTTGGTCTCAATCCAAACCACACCATCTCTAATGCTAATGAATATCCCTGATCCTATAAATGTAGAAGTCATATTTCATCTTCCATTCAGATGCTGGACTGAGCAAAAGGACATCTGTTCTGATCTACAGCATGCCTACAGTCGATATCTACTCCACCCTCCTTTCTCCCTGTTGCGTGGCTCATTTTCTATAGAACAGATGTGCTAATGCAGCTTAATTCAGAAGCAACATTTCTGACAGTTCTAGGATAAAATACAAATACTCCATTGGAAATAAAGTTGAATAAAATTACCCAATAAGCAGATGTCAAGGCTGATATCTTTGTAAGCACTCTTAGGTAACTCCTTAAAAGAAGAGAGATCCATTATGCCGTAACCTGCACTTTGTCACCAGTGTTGTTCCACTGTCAAGGTAAAGAACTGAGGAATGTCCAGAAACCTGTTATGACATTAATCATATTAAACAAGGCATGTGAACAACAACTGCAATTAAACTGTAGCAATCAAAGATATAGGAAGCACTAACATTTTAGGAGACCATAAAGTGGTGTGTTTTGCTTAGAAATCACACAGGTTGTGTCAGTGTTTAAGACAGGAACTATATACACATCCTTCCTAAAATGTAGTCCTATCTCAAGCAGAATTGGTCTACATCTCTAGCAAAGTGTCAGAGAGTTAACAAGGTACTAAAACCTTGACCCTAGTACACAGTGGTATAACATCCCCAAAGTCAAATGAAGCATAAACAGCTGAATCTATCTCATAGCATCCACTTCTCACATATCCACCAGAAAAAATGCAAGCTGAATAGCCAAACTAACAATTTTTTAGACTCCATGTTCAGAATTCTCACGTCTCCCAAACTATTCTTCCACCACTGGAAATACTGATGGGTTGACAGGAATCCCTGATTGTTAACACTGAGGAAATAGGATTTTCTTCACCCAAGGAGTTTCATTGTTCTATGTAAGAAGTCTGAATAGGGAGGTCAAGATTCCAATGCAGTTCTAAGGTTACTCAAGCTCCAGGAAGCACAGGTATGTACGTGGGTCAAACCAGTGATACTGTGCCACCATAGCTCAACCCTGGTGACAGTCAAATGCTCTAAAGGTGTTCTGTCCTTTGCTATAATTTGAAAACGTCTTGGACACAAACCTTCAACAACAATATGCAGTGAAATTATTACCTAGCATTCAGACACAGTGCTGTTCACTAATTATGACTGAAAAGTGCTCCCCTTATGCTGCTTTGCAATAATTTCCAGGGTTAACAATACAACAACCAACTTGTTCATAACCTGCTCAGCAACAGACGAGACCCTTACAAACGGGACATGGTGAATTATTTGAAAGAAAAAGTAAATTCAAGAACAGCGTGCATTACAAGTTTATCTGCAGTAGTTTCCTGTCACCAAGGCTTTGTTCTTTTCCTTGCCGTTTTAAATAATTTGGAATGCACAGAGCAGGCACCAGCAATATACCGAAGAAGAGAATGTTTTGCTTGACTTTCCAGTGCTTAAAAACCATAAAAACCTTTTGATATTGGTATAACTTTGAGCCATGGGTCAAACAGACCTGCTTAGCAGAATCACTGCTCTCCAGCTCCAGCTTTAAGGACACTTCTAACAATCTTTCTTCTCTGAGGTTAAGCTGGCATGCCGCCACTGTAAACACAAAGTCTCACTTACATGGTTGAAAGATTAAATATCTGATTAAAATTTCTGGCCACTAATTTGTTGAACTTGGACATATGGGTAAATCTGAACTACATGATACTCAATTCTACATATTCTGAAGCAGGGGGAGAAGAAAAGGAGGATGTCGTAATTCATGAAGCAGCAGGGAAGTCACATTCCAAATGAAAATCAAGATGGAGAATATGATTTAGCCTGTGGACAAAACAAGAGGTGACGTAAACTTGGACAGGCTGTACTTGGACTAGGAGGCTTCCATGCAACTATACTACATGTGAAGTCATTAAAGTCACCCCATACCTCCCTTTGAAATGCTGCACCTGTTCTGAGCAATACAACTGTAAAACCTTGCCAGCAGAAGAGTCTAAGGATAATCTGCAGCTGAGTCTAAATTCAGCAAGGGACATCAATGGTTTGGATCAGTAACTTAAACTACCATCTGAGCCCTGGTGCATCAAACCCAGGCAATCTCAAACCTGGTTCTGTATTCTCCCCGCTCCATCATTCTCCCTATTTATTGCTCCAAGATTTGTCCTCAGAAAGAGATCAAGGTGGACCATCCCCTCTGACAGTCCTTGAAGTGGCAGGGGTGGGTTCAGTAGGCGTTGCATGTCCAGAAACCTCAACAATTTTCTACAAATTAGAATTACATTACAGAGTACAAACAACTAATTTTTATAGAGACAACAAACAGCACCTTTCTGGCTACAGATCTCCTCCTTCCCAAAAATCATTATTTGTTTATTGCAAGCTATGTTAAAGCCCTGGTCTGTCAAACACCTGTGAAGGCCTAGTAGGGGATATAGCCTCCAAGAATTATTTCTACCATATTTTCAGTAGCCATATTCTTTTTGGTCACCTTACTCAAGCCTTTGCAGAGACTACTACCATGACAACTGCTCTTAACAGTCACATTACCTCATTCTTTTTCTGCACATCCATGGCAGAGAGATGTTTTCTTCAAATGCCTGCAGATCCCTGACGTGATTTATCTGCTCAGATTCAGTACAGTGAGGACAGATGCTGAACAATCTTGGCTCAGGGTGGACAACGACTAATTTGTCCTAATTGGTCAGCGAAAGCTCACAGCATTGCATTTGTTCCCAGCATCAGGTTTCATTCAACAAAGGCAATGAGGCACATCCATGTACTTAAAGTCAGTAAGTGTGTTTTTGAACTGGGGTCTGCTTGTTCTTCAGAACAAATATTGACATTTTCCCCCAAATCAGCTTTCCATAGCACATCTGTGGCAATAAACATCACTGTTCAAACTGGAAATGAAAACACAAAGGTGAAATAATCACCAAAGCCAATTAATCTGAGTGAATAATCCTGGCTGATGTTCTATTCTACCAACAGATGGCTGTGGGTAGTGACTGGGAAAGCTTCTGTACAAGTTATACAGCAGGAACATTTCCAAGAGCTGAGGAGCTTGGGGACACTGGAGAGCTCTTCACAGCCACTCCACCAGCAGCAAGACATGAGGCATGGTCTATAAGGGGTCCAAGCATCCAGAAAATTCCTCCGAGCAGAAAGAATGGCACCCACTGACATTCATCAACACTTGCTGGATGTTTGTAGAGACCAATCAGTGGATGTGAGCACAGAGAAGTGGTGGGTGGTGTGTTTCAGCAGTGGTGACAGAAAAAGTGGGTAACCTGTGCTGGTGCAGATAGTTATGAGTGTGGCATGCAAGTTCTTATTCATTGATGGCAAAAATGCAGAGCTAAAGGTGGTGGCTATTTTGAAAAGTAGCATTTTTGTAGCTTAGAATTTGTTCCATGAAAGTGTTACTGTGCTCTTCGTGTTGGTTGTAGTTGGGTGGCATTACTATCAAAGAAACCTGTGTATTTACAGCGTTATGACATAAAAAATGTTAGCAAAGTATGGCCCACGAACACCCTGTAGCCTACAGATGTTTTTGCAATGGTAACCCAACAAGTAGTTCCCATGCTAAGTGCCCTACGAGGATAAAAAGTCACCGCAGTTTTGCTATGGACTCCCCAGCCGAACTTCCTACTGCTTAGTTGAGTGTTCAGTAGCAAATCTTGGAGATTCCCATTCAAAAAAAGGTCTTCTATTTTTTTGCTTCCTTTGGCCCAAATTCTTTCATAGTAATGTCACATTTCACTACATTTATCCCAGCCATCTAAAGACCCCAGGATGGCTGGAGAAGCCTGGTCTTCTCTCTGTTGCAGAGCTGAAAAACACATTGGACTTTGCTGCTTGCAGGTGTACAGCAAGAGGGAACCTGTGGTGCAGAGTAGAACCAGAACCACATTTCTGAGCAAAATATGCAACTCGATAGTCTGAAAATGTCATTGGCTGGAAGGCAGCCATTTACTTTTAAGAGTATTTAAAGTATGTTAACTACAGACCAAAAGAATACATTGTAAACACAACATACTAACTCTCTAATAGAGGAGAGAGGTTTTGTATTTACCTACCAGAGACATTTGATTATCAAGCAAAATTGCCTTGTGAAAAGAAAAGCACTTCATCACCTCATAGCCTCGAGTGCCAGCATACCACATATAACTTTAATGTGGTTGGTATCTGTTTAGAGGTCACTTAAAAGGTAACTATTTCAAAAAACACATTCGTATAAACATAAGTTTTAATGCCTTTTGTGCGAAATACAGAAGCCTAGTCCTGAATGTCTGTGCTCGGAGTATTTTTAGCAAGACTAAAGGGGTTAATCCTGGTCAAATTCCATTATGAACACTTACACTCTGCCTCCTTCAGTTCTCCTGAAATTTCCACTGAACTCGATGTTCTCCTGGCTTTTGCCCTGGCATGTCGGTGTTACCTAAGTATGGCTGCTTGGCGGCATGGCTCTGCTGAGCATGCTAGGCCCTTGTGGGATGCTCCACAGGGACCAAGCAGGCATAGTCAGGCCTGACATGCACCGAAAGAGAGCATTTTGCCTTTATTCTGATCACCATTAAGATACCCAGGGAATAAATGTGCTATACAAATAGGAAGTGCTGTTGCTATAAATACCAACAAGGAGTAGTTATATCTAATGCCTTCCTTTTCACTTCACGTTCTGGTGATAAAAGGATTTTAATTAAGAATATAAACAGGTCTTTCACTTTTTGTTGTATACTTATCTTCCACATGTGCTTGTAATAATCTCCCTTCTTGCCAACACCATCTTGTAAATGAGATCCATATCTCAAGGGTTTATCCTGGTAAAATAAACTGAATTCAATAAAACCCATCTTCAGATATTCCACATGTGAGAGTTATTACTACACTAACATGCTACTGTTGCTTCTGTTACCCAGTGTTACAGATGCATTAACTTCTCCCCTTTGCTTGAGTTATGCTCCACTGTATATCTAAGATAAGAAAATGGAGTGCCTGGAGTCTGTTCAGTGTTATCGTATAACAAACAGTGACTTTTTTATTGAAGGAGCTCCACGAGCAATGCAGGTTTTATTGAAACTAATTCAGAGGGGAAAAAAAAAAAAAAAAAGATAAATGTTGAACTAAAAACAAAGTAAGTCACCATGTTATTTACCCCTTTTCTGTTCCATTCCGTTTTCCTTCCCCCAGCTGCTAAATGCTGTGGTCATGTTGTGCAGGGTTGTATAACATTTTTTTAAAGTCAGAACTCAAAGGTTACAGTGGAGTCTTAGAACTGTGCCCAATTAAGTTGGCATCAGCATTTCCTGCCCCCTCATATTCATTCATTTATCAGCTTCCTTGCTTCAAGCACCTCTGCGGTGCCTGCAAGTTGGACTGTGCACAGCACAGACCTCAGAGTAAAACAAACAATTGTATTTAAACTCCATGGGGTTTCTTTTTTACTTTTTCTTTTTTCTATTTTTTTTTTTTTTTTGGCCTGGATGACTTCTTCTAGTTGTCTAGTTGAACTTCCCGCCTTGTTACTGAAAAAATGAACTGATCCACTGTCAAACAGAACCCTGACTGTGTGTTCCTGACAGAATTTCTTTCTCAAAATCACACCCCAGGCATTCGTTTATCTAAGCAATGCTAGATACCTATTACAAAGCCGCTGCATTTTGTCCCAGATCCATCCTCAGTTTAGAAAAGAGTGCAGTGGGCAGCTGGGTCTTCTTCCAAAATTAGAGTGATGAAGATGTTTCTTCGATGGGGATCCCAGAACAAGAACACAGGCAAAGGTCAGCCACAACTGCTCCTTGCAGGTTCCCATGGCCAATCCTCCCTTCTCCGTTTCTTTTCTTTATAGTTTCATTTTCCTGTTTCCTTCCCATCAGGGAATTCGTCACATTGTATCACAGCTGTCAGATGGAAAACCAGTTTTGTTTGCAGAGACGTGGACAGACTGACAGTTCGACCCTGAGACACACAGTTGTTTTGATTGGCAGCAAGAGCCTGATGTCCAGAATGACTCCAAATGATAGATTAGGAATACAACACCAAGGCTTTCTTGAGATGGCCACAAGGCGACTCTTGACCCATCAGAAAAATAATTAGAACGGCACTGCCAATAGCAAGGCTCCTTTTGCAACATTTATAGCAATGGAGGGAAGAACATTTATAACCTCTCAGGGAAGATTTCCAGGAGCAGAGCCAAATTCAGAAATGAAAGCCAACTAAAGGGAGATTTACACCTCTCTCAAGATAGCCAGTAAGATTTCAAGGTGAATTTTCAGACTTTGGCTGCTGAGTCACATTTCTTAGATTTTTCTCTTTGATTTTAATGAGGTGAACTAATACTTTTGTTTACTCAAATAAAGAATATTAATAACAGAAACAAATACCAAAGAACCATCTAGAACTGAGGCCTGATTTCAGGATTTCATCTCCAAAAACTCTTTACTATCATCTTTTATTTGCAAAAGCACATCCCTGCAATGGGGCTATCAACACTCTGAGCTAGGCACTGTCTAAACCACACAGCATAATGTCTATGCCCCAGAGAATTTGCAATGTTTAGTTTTGGTAGGGAGATTAAAAATTAAAATTAAACAAACAAATAACCATTAAAAATAAAAACAGTAATTTAAAAATCATCTAAAACTAGAATGACATTATGAATGTGCTGGTATAAGTGATACCTAAGACCCAAACATTGTAGAAATATACCTACTGCCACACTTTCCCTCTTTAATTCCTTTATAGGATTTTTCCTCTTATGAGCTATTCCTTGCCTTTTCCTCCAGATGTACCAACTCCCCCCCACCCTCTCTGAACTCCCAGCCACATTCTCTTTGCCTGTTGGCTTGGAGTACCCCAACTACCCTTTATTTCATTCACAGATCACATAAGGAAGACTCAATAAAAGAACGAATGAGTCTTGTCAATCAGGCAATCACTTTTTTGTCATAGGCTTCATCACATCTTTAGTAAATAATTAATCCAAACTCAGGAAAAATGGTTTCACATGTCTGAAATAAAAGAAAAAACAAAACATTGCTATGCCTTTGTTTTCCAGGCCTTATTTATAGTAAATGAAATTAACTCGGGCCTCTTATTTTTTTTTTTTTTCTTCATTTGTAGTCTTTTCTAAGTACCTAAGAATCCATCAGAAAATATTAACCAGCAGTTGTGTAAACAGTTAATATTTCTTACATATATGCCATGATATGCTTTTGGAGAAAGTTCAGTAGGTTTTGTTTGAGCAATATTGCTTTGAAGCACTGTATTGGGCTTTATTGTTCTGGCAAATCTTAGAAGCTTCCAAGTGGAGAACTCATGCTGGAAATTTTCATTCCTGTTCTCTCTTGCCCTCTCATCCAAGACTGTGCAAGATCACTGCCATAACTCTTCCTTAGTGGTCTCCTTTTCAAACTGAAGAGTGTCACTCATACATCAGCTGTGTATGTGGAGGTCTCTTCCTCCCTTTCAGGTTCCTTTGCTCTAAGTCTTGGGACACAATTCTCCTCTGATATAGAGATGAAGGTAGGAGGGACCCGCTCCTCTAGTACAAAGACAAAGGGAGGATGCAGACCTGCACATTACTCTAGATGCATAGGTTTATAGTGAGTTGTACCATGATAGTTTTCTTCCACACATTTTTCTTAATGCTTCCTAACATTTGATTTGGTTTTGCCCGAGCACGTGATCTTTTCATGTAACTGTTATAAACCTGACATCTTGAACAGAAGTGATGACTACCTGACCCTTAGCATTTTACACAAACTTTTCAAATTCCTTCTGTAATGTTCATGACCTTGTGTTTATTTATATGGAATTTTGTCTTCCATTTTATCACCCATTCTTGCAAAAATCTCCACAGTTGTTCACAGTCAGGCATCACATTACTATTCTGAATAGCCTAGTAGCATTACCCATGTTATCTTACTATTAAGCTCCTTTCCAGATCCTGTATGGATATTTTGATCATGGGTTTTAGAACAGACCATCTGGAACTCCACTGATAACATTCTAGCTGTGGAAATAGGCCACTTTTTCTACTCTCTGCTTCCCATCTTTCCAGTAATTATTTATGCATATAAAAACCTCATATCCTATATTTTTCCTGATTTTCTAAGTGTTGGCAATGGTGTTGCTGAAAGACATTTAAGAATTCAATTGTCTAAATCAGTGGAACATCACTTATCTATATACTGGTTGGCTCCTTCAGAGAAATAAGATTTCATTGGCATTTTAATGTTAGACCTCTCTTTACAAACATCACGTTGACTTTTCAGGGCAGCGTATTTGTCCAAGTTTATTATTTACATTTCTCATTATGTCCACGTTTATTATTTATGTTTTTATAGGTTTGCCCAAATGCAGACATTAGAATTACTAATCTGTAGTTCTCTTCAAATTCTCTTGAACAAAAGTTTTTTTTGTTTTTTTTGTTTTTTTTTTAATAGGGTTTTTTGTTGTTGTTTGCTCAATTTTAAAATGGTGTTATCTTGCCAACTTTCGATCTTCAGACACCTCACTAGTTTTAAATGTGAGATTAAACATCAAAGTCCAGTTATTTCATCCTTGGATTCCTGTACAAGCACTGGGTAAATACAATCTGGTCCCAATGACTTGGCATTATTCAATGTCCACATGGAGCCCATAACTTCTTCCACCAGCACTTCACTAAGAGAAAGATCTTCTGATGGGTCCCTCATGAATTAAGATCCCAATGCAAGAACCTTCCCACACTTTTCCACACATTCTTTTTCAGGTGGAATCTTGACATCTTGATCTTAAAAAAAATTACATCTTATACTTATGCAGCACTTTTAGCAAAAAAAAAAAAAAAAAAAGGTCCTAAATCTTGTTCAAAACAACGTAGAAATAAATGTACAAGGATGAATTTTATTGTGAACAAAAAGCAAGGAAGTGCTTGAAAATAATTTTCAAAGTCATTTGCTTACCAAAAGAGCTGCTGCTATGGTGAACCTACATAGGAATTTTTTTTGTAATTATAATTATTTTATCTCATATATATACATATATATAATTTCTCAAATGCTGTCTATACTATGCACAGACTGGGATCAATCAACCTAGTTCACAGGATTTTGAAAGCTGACAAAACCATAATGATTTAAAGCTTAGTTTAAGTTTTACATACTTTTATTTGCTCAAATTGCACCCCTCAATGGACCAGAACTGGGACAGCTAAGGTGGTACTGTTTCATCAAAGTGTCAAGAAAAACTCCTACATCAAAGGGAAAAAAATAGAACAAGGGAAAAAGAAGAGGTTATAACCTTTCTCAAATAAGTGTAGAAATTATCTGGTTTGAAGCACTGAAGAAGGCAATAAGTATCAGACATCTCATAGTCACTTACGGAAAAGTTTCTGAATTGCTCATGGTAAGACAGCATACAAAGAGCATGAATTATGGAAAAGACCTAATGTGGTTTCTAATAGCAAAGCTCTTGTAGTGTTCTTGATTGTTAAAACACAATAAATCACAGGAAAGATGGCTGCTAAAGAAGTACAAGTATGTACCAAAATGCTACCCGTCCTCCCTTATGGAGATGAAATGATTGTGAACAGTGTGAGCTCTCTGGGTATATTTTGTAATGAGAAATACACGAGATCTTGTGTACACACTCCAAGAAATCATGCAAATTAGATGATATGACTCCCCAAAAATTACTCAGAATTAGATTCACATGTAACATGGTAGGACAGAGGCTTCTGCACACTGCCAATACCAAACGCTGCCACTCATACTGCTTTTTTTTCAAATAACATAGAAGTTAAAGCTTTGTTAAAAAGAATAGATTTTTTCTTGTAGTCAGCGATGTCTCATCCACTGTAACAGCAAAATGTTTCAGTTAGTTGTTGATCACTGTACAGATGAGAGGGGAATAATTGGCTGCCTTCAATGAGGGACAGAAATTAAAATATTCTCTACAAGAGAAAAAAAAGATCTTTGGCTCCATATCACTGTTTGCTTAACGTTTATGATAACTGCGAGATACCTCTTTGACTATAAAGCAATGAAAACTTTAAGTTATTATCTACTTCCAGAGGACTGGAGAGCTTATTTACTGCATCATACAGCAATGTATAGTTCAGATAAGTTAGCATTTGGTCTGGAAAATTGTGAAATATGATATTTCAACACTTCTCCTCTCCTGCCAAGGGAGCTTCGGAATCACAGAAGACTGTTTTGAACATATGGAAAAGATGAGGAATGTCCTCCCAGAGATAACCATCTCTCTAACCTGCATTTGAAAGGATCTTCAGACCTTTTCCAGCTATTAGATGTTATTTTTGTACATTAGGTGAGCATTTCCCACTTGCACTTTTTCATGTTTGGGGAGAATGGAGAGACATTCGAGTGACTGAATACTTTTCCAGCAAAATATGTTTTATGTTTTTATGACAGCCTTAAAAAATGGAACAGTCTGATTTTGACATATGCTAAAGTTCATGGCGTAAAACTGACGGGTAAGTTATAACAGCTTATAGCAAATTACTTGGTCATAAATATAACTCTTATCTAGTACCATAGCAAAGGAGCAAAATGAGAAGAAATCTCATTCATGGTAATGCCCTACCTCTAAACCATGTGAGTACCATGCACCTTCACAGAATTGCTGTAACTTGATTTAGACCTGATTCTTTGGAAATGGCACTGATTTTTCAGAAAATTGCAGGCATTAATAAAGGGGTGAAACTTGGCAAGAGGTTGGGCACAGCTTATTTTTAGGAGTATTTTGTATTGAGGCACTCATGGATACGTGTGCACATATTCTAGCAAACATGCATAAAGAAATGGTGTAATGTTCTATTTTCACTTCCTACTTGTCTTAGTTTCTTGAAATTTATTATGCCCATTCCCACCTTAATTTCAGGAATGGAAAGGATCTTTTTGTCTCTGCTACCAGACTAGGAGAGACTGCAGATGCCTTTTGAATGTGGGCTTTCAGCCACAACATCAGGTTAAAATTAATTACAGTTGAATGCATAAAGATTTTCATTTTTAAGAAACAAAGCTATATGGAAATGCTTCAATATGTAACAGCATTTTAACAACATAATTCAGCACTATGATAACTGAGTTGAATCATCAGTGTGGTGAACTTCCCTGGTGCTATTTGCTTCAGCTATGAGAAAAACCTACCTGGAGTTATGTAGAGACTGTAAAAGCTTACCTGCAGAGCTGAAGACAGGCGGTTTTTCCACCTGGAGTTATGTAGCACTGTGACCTGACTGCTGGCAACACCCCAATGAGGCGTCATAAAATCCAGCTGGCGGTTTTTGTGAGAGCTGGTGCCAGAAATGTAAGCGGCACCAAGATGCTCTGCAAAGTCTCCTCAAACGTACTGATGTCTTTCAGTGAAATGCCCTGATTAGACAGACCAGCCTCGAGGGGCAGAGGACATAGCCCCAAGGCTCCCAGTGAAGCTACACGAGCTCTGCCTATGCATGCTCCATCGTGCCTGGTGTGGTCAGCAAGATCCGCTCCTTGGCAGCGCATCACCCCAAAACACAGTATTTCAGTTTCTTTTTGTTCATAAAGAGCTACAGACCCCTACTGTGCTGTATAAATAATGCTCATTTTAACTTGCCAAGGACAAATGAAATGTTTTAATTTTGTGCTCAAACTTAATACGAAAAAATAAACATGAGCTGCTGGGGAATTCAGCAAACTTGCTCTTGAACCAAATGGGTGAAGTGGAAAGGGCTGACAGCACATGGAAACCTTCCATTCAGTGGGAATCAGATAGAAAAGAAAGTAGAAAACCACCCTGCATATGAAAAAGCCTAGACAACAACACTGAAATTATCAGGGTGCGTCTATATAAATCAGCATAACAACCTGACACAAAACTATTCTTTCTATTCCTAATCCAAAAAGCTTATAGAGTCCATCTATCAAAATAAAGTAATACTTTTATTCTAAGAGAAGGAAGACAACTTCCCTTTCTTTCCTTCCATCTGCACGTTCCCCTAGTAATTGCTTATCTTAAGCATGGTGCTGAGAGGAATCTGCTTGAGGATGCTGTTGCTGTGGTAGACTTTGGAAGGAACTGCAGATTTATATGGTCTAAGAGGGACTGTGATGCAAGAGCTCTGGCCGAGTAGCAACACATTAGACATTTATTGCATTGGCAACATATTCTTTCTTTCTTTGGCAATTCATGAGCACTTTAAACTCTCCAAGAGAAACAACTTTTTATATTCAATCTTGATTCTTCTCAATATTTTAAAGACAGAGAGAGTCACATGAGGAGTAACCATACCTTTAACACCCATTTCTCTGGCTCATGAGGACACAGTGCACCAGCAACAAGTGAGCAAGACAGATCTGAGGAAGCAGGGTACTTGCTGTTACTAAATATGTGTTTTCCAGTACTAAACCCTTGTCTCACATAGAAGGAAAGATGGATATCTCATTCATTCCGATTAGAAATAACACATTGTAATTCAAAGGATCAGAGGGCCTTCCAGTACACAAAGAGGGCTTACAGAAAAGATGAGGAGGGACTCTATCAGGCAGTATAGCAATAGGATAAGAGATACCGTTTTTAACATGAAAAAGTGTAGACTCAAATCAGATATTCAGCAGAAATTCATTACTTGGAGGGCAGTGAGGCATTGACACAGCTGCCCAGAGAAGCTGTGGTGCCCCATTCCTGAAAATGCTCAAGGCAAGGTTGGATGGGCCCCTACAGAGCTGAGCTGCTGGGTGGCAGCCCTGCCCACAGCAGGGGGTTTTGAATTGAGTGGTCTTACAACTCAAACCATTCTATGACTCTAGGATCAACGATTCTGTGGCCAGGATACCAGAGGGGTAGGAAAATCAGCTCCACTGAGTTCACGTCACTTTTGAGAATATAGCTCAGAGAGCTAGAACCAGTGCCTTGGTATCTAGTACAGGTACCATTTAACTGAACAACAAGCCTCTTTGATATTGATCACTTCAGGACCATTTTTGCCTACCAAACTGAGCAGGCATGTAGAGCCTCTGTTCTCTTAAAGCGCATTTAAAAACATGATGACACGACCAAAAGACCAAAATTTCCAGAAGTAACTGCAGGAAGTGATGATCTGTATAGCTAGTAGAGGCTGGGCACAGTTAGAAGCATGTGGATGTGCATTTTTCTGGAATTTGCCTATTTATGAGGCTGCATCATCTTATTATACTGCCTATGAGTCTTCACAGAAGGAGTGCTGTTCAGGAAGTAGGAATTATATTTAAAGGCATCTTATGAACATTCCTGCTATATAGGGTCCAAAAGACATCTGGGGCATGAACTCTTAGTCTTTGTTTTCTTGGAATAACCACTATGAGAAAAGCAACAGCTTTATTCATAGGGGCTATATTTGACCATATTATTGTGTCAAGTTTCATTAGCTCTGATTCCAGGGAATGATGCATAACACAGTAAGTTTTTACAACTGGAGTAGATTGGCTTGCAATTTGGCGAACAGATGCTCTAAAATATTTTCTCTAACCACACACACTAAAAAAGGGCAAAAGCGGGAAGAAGTTCATTGCCTGTCTTGTTTTTCAGATTTTCCAATACTTGATGGCAGCCTTAAGTTATATTAATGCATCTAAAGGAAGCAAAAGTGTCTCATTACAAAAGTAAGTAATCACAAGGATACCTGCTTCGGATGTTAGATATGAATCATATCTTATGAGTGCAGAAAGTCCTTTTTCCCCTTCTATGAAGTGATGGAACATAAGTTGTTCCCCAGGTTTTTACAGAGTGGCATATATCCATCCTCCCTAACACTAATGATGACTTTGACATTGCATTCATCTGATATGAGACCTCATCTAAGAGTGTCAGAGGAGTTGACTGACTTAAGTCAGTTGGAAAACTGCCAGAAAAAGTAGCTGCAGACTATATAGCACTGGGCAATCTAATTCCAAATGAAATTAAAATGCTTGGCAACACCACAGAACAGTTAAGACTAAAAGGTATGGCCAACATAACCAAATGTTGCTGCGCAGATAAGCAAAGCTAGCTGAATTGGTTGGCCTCAGTTTCTCAAGACCGGGCTGTTGGCCTCAGTTTCTCAAGACCGGGCTGTTTTCGCCTAAGGAAAAGCAGCCAGGACCTCCAATGGAAGGCTCATGAAGAAGGCAGAACCAGAACATCACATCCCTCACTAATGATGTGCCCAGCCAGCTACTTGTTCAATACTGAGTCAGAAGAAAGAAAAATCACCTACTGAGTAATCAGGTCCACATCCTGAAGAACATACATTTCTAAATCCTTTGAGGTTTCTCTGGAACTTTTTTTGCTCACTTTTCTGAAACATCACTACCTGAGGAACAGTATGTCTAAGCATTGTGTGGTCTGCAGGCAGGCAGATGAAGGACAGCATGAGGACTTGAGTCCATCCTGCAGCAGCATTCACATGGTATGATGAAAGTCCTGAAGTAGAATAGCCAAAGATGCCTAGCAATTCTGAGGTTGGGATTTTTAACCATGGAAGAGATGGATCCTAGCACAGCCCTGGGGGAAAAGAGGTCTGGGGAACACTATCTGCCACAGTGACAGCACAAATGTAACAATTGTGGAACCATAGAATATCCAGAATTAGAGAAGACATACAAGGCTCGTTGAGTACAACATTTGCACTTTTTCTCAGGATGATTGCCTTCCTTTTCCTTCTCTGATCATCTAATCATTATTAGGATACCCCGTGGCCAGAAAACACCCAACACCTTCCCACCTTGGAAAATGAATATTGGCTGGGTTGGGGCTTTTTGGTAATTAAAAAGAACACGTCTCAATGTCACATTTACATCAGACCAAATTCCTCCCACTAAAGGAAGCTATAGTAAATGGGCATATCGTATAATAAATGTGTCTTAATTTTTATCTTTCAGAGTGGCATTGGAATTTTTTTTTTCAGTTTATTTGGAAAATTTCTAATTTAATGAAAAAAGATAGTTAAATAGACATGCTCTGAACGCTTATTTCTCCATAAGAATTGATGACCATACATTAGTGAAAGTAAGAACAGTTGTATAGCAAAGACTGCAAATCTTGAAATTCTCTCTTCCAAACCTTGAGCCACACACTTGGTCTTGCTGTATGGTCCATAGGTAGTTCTGGGAACATCTATTATTTCCCAGGGTCTTCACAGCACTGTAATCAAAATCAAGTGCTGTTTTAAGAAAGATCAAACTATGAAGCAACCGTAAAATGGATGCAGTTCCTTGTGCAGTATGCAAATACAGTTTATTAAATTCTCAAAATACGTCATTAAGTTATTTTCCCCTGGACCTCTTAGATGATGCCATCATCATTACTATATATTTGTACTGCATTTATTTATAGAGAGTTATCAGCCCCACCAGCACGCAGCCTGCTGCCTGATGCCAGGTCAGATCTTAGGTTGGACACTGCCTTTAAACTTCTGTTTCTCTGAACCTGTATTACTGAGCTCAGACTGGAAAAGAAATGCTGTACATGGAAATTGAAAAATTTTGACAGGATAAAGGAATTTCTCTCTCTTCCATTTCTCTTTCTAACCATTGCATTTGAGGGGCTTGATATTTATGAGAGTGAAACCTGAAGCGGATGACAAGAACCAGGATGCCAGGATGCCTGGCAAACAACAGGAATTTCAACACTGCCCCATGCATTAAGACAAATGACAATTCTCTAAATCATCAGTGGGCTATTATGTGGAAACCAATGTATCATAGATATACGAGATTTATGACAAGCAGTATATTAAAAAAATTTCTTATCAGAGAATGAGGGTAATTTCTAAGAGAAATTAATCCGTGTAGGTTTATTGTTCTGAGAATGTTTCATCCATCCTATTGTGTAAAGATGACTTCTCTGTGAATGCTTCCAGACAAGACTTACTAAACTGAAAACCCAACTCCTCCCCACTCACACTCTGAGGATTCTTTTAGTTTTTCTTAATCCTTTTGGCTGTTATGTAGCAGTCTGAAACAGCATCTCCCCACTGCCTCACTGAGACTAACCGAATTTATTATATAATCTCATCCCCTGTTCCAAAAATCTTCGAGATCAATCTCAAAGAGCAGTCCTCTGAACTTGGCAGGCTCTTGTGTGGGAAAGTCTTTAAACAAAAACAAATTTGTTTATGTACTGGGACAGGGAGCTCAGAAAGAAGATAAAACTCACCATGAGCCAACACTGCCCTCGGCCGCAGAGCCTGGGCCGCTCTCACAGTGCAGGCGCTGCTGTAGGCCTGAGACCGCCTGCCTGTGCCGCGGCTGTCCCCATGCTCCCAGCAGGCAGCGGGGATGGAGGTGTTTTGGGGAGGGGGGAGCAGCCTGAGCACTGCACAGGGACAAGAGGATGCCTGAGGGGAACAACAGTTGCACGCAAAGTCACGTTAAATTCACAGACGTTTAGTTGGGGGTTTTGTTGTTGTTGTTTTTTAAGAAGTGACTTAAGTGCATAGCACCATCAGCATCCCATGAGAGTTAACCACAAACCCTGGAAACTTTTTTCTCGCAGTCTAATTCTAGTTCTGACAGGCTGCATACTTAAATGCTTTGGAAGGAAAAACAGCCTACACCTACTTAGAGTGCCAGCACTAGACCAGTTCCCCAGTCAGTTCTCACATAAGTGGTGTTTGAGCACTTTCAAAGAATGTCTGCATGATCCACTACACTGAATTAGTTAGTCTCAGAGTTTCAGATTATAGACATTTTCCCAAATATGTGTATTGCTGCATTTTTTTGTGGAGATGAAAGAAGCATGACATTGCTCTCAGATCAGAGCCAATGAGTTTCATTTTGGAGTCTGCGCCATTTGTGCTGCATCCTAAGTTGAAGCTGTGTGGGAAGCCAGCAAAGGGGGCAAAGAGCAGGGACGATGCAACTGTCCATTTGGCTGAGAAAAGACAACCATGATCAGTGCTAGATGGTGAATCTTTCATGCTGAGACCACAATCATTGAGTACCCACTGCTGAATTGCAGCACAGAACACCAGAACCCGGGCCTCTGCATACACCTTTAGGTAAAAAGTAGGGCTGCCCAAGGTAGGTTTTACTTGAATCCTGGGAGCAGTTTAAGTAGGCAGTAAGGAATCAGTGAGTCAGAAGGCTGGTATTCCTTTTTGTATGCAGGCGATCACACAATAGAGACATCCTTTGTCCAACAGGTTCCTAGCTGACCATCAATGTTAGAAGCATTATGTCTGAATGATGTGATAGAGAGATCTTAGTATAAATGAGAATTACAAGAACATAAATCCAAATGGTCAAAATAGTTAAAATTTTTGTCTGAGGAAACAACATTTTTCAAAAGTTTGACTTCAATCTGACAGATTTTATATTGGATTTGGCTCTAAAGTGCTGTGTGTGATTCTGCATGTCGAAAGAAACCAAAAAAATGCATTTAAACTAAAATTTTATGCTGTTTGATGAATCTATATGCATTTTAGTGAGAAAACAGGAACTTTAATGTGCATGATATATATGTAATCCTCTAGTCTAGCAATCCCCTTAGCACAGATACATGAGCTTTGGAAGGAATCAAATAACTGGTGAAGACAGTTCCCTAAAAATGCATCCATCAGAGAGAAATGTGGAGGTGATGAGTAGTGGAGCTTCTAGAAAATAACAGGAAGATGCACTACAGTCTCCACTTGAAGAAAGCTGAGTCCAAGAAAGTCTATTTGACCTGTTCTCCAAATGGATACCCCTAACTACATTCAGGGACTCTGAACATGATGTGGAGGAATGACACAGCCAAGTAGACTTGACAGAAGCTTGCAAAATATTCAGGATTTCTCAAAGCCTTTTGTCCTCATTAATCACAAAGATACTCTTCAAGTCACTGCTGAATGCAGGTTGGGATGAATGCTACAGTGGCATAACAACACAAGAAGACAAGACATGCATGCGCTAGAATCCATTAGACGTTATCACCTGTGGATGGTACCTCTGGAAGGAAGCAGATGACTTAATAAATGAATCATTAAAACTGAAGCGTGAGACTGCCACAGAAAAAAGCTCCATGACACCTTGTGTAATCCTTTAACCAACATACAGGGCTTGTGCTGTCACATCTAAGTGATTGATTCTAAGAATCTAAGAGAATGCATTCATGGTGCATCTTGAAATCAGTGCACAGGCTAGTATTCTCACCCCAAAATACTGCCTTCCACCATGAAGACAGTTGGGTCTGCACTCCAGGCAGAATGAAATGGAGCTTTATGTCCTGCCTTATAGCAGCGCTTATCTTCCCCCTGATGCTAAGCCCTCTAATATGTGGGTTTTTGTGCAAGTGGACTCTTGGAACACTTTGCATCTATGGGATCAGTATGGCTGAGACCATGTGCAAAGACAAGTATAGAACAGAAAATAGTTCCTTTCTTGCAGAGTGAGGGGAAACCCAGAAGAGGAATTACGAGGGTGTGAGTCACCATGTGCCTTCTGCATGACTCTTGGGAAAGGGTGGCCTCTTGTTCCGGGACTGGGGCAAAGTCACAGCTTCTCCTGTTGTTACTGTTAGTCACAACCCTAGTTATACAAAGTCCAACTGAAACCGCACTTGCAAATGCCTAAACCTGAAATGTAAAATAAACACTGGGAAAATAGCTGCTACTTACTTTCTCTAAATATACCCTGAGGCCAGATCTGCTTCCACTGAAGTCAAGTCCAGTTTTGATATCAATGTCAGGGGAAGCAAGGCCCAACTCTTTATTTGGAAAGATGGTAATAATCAAATTGCAGTTTTAATTTGTCACCAAGGCAGGAGTGTGATAAGACATTTTGGTTGCTGCTAAAAGTAGATCTGACAATTGTTAGGGGTTGCTCTAGGTGCTAAAGACTTTATGACATCCTGGCACAGTGACTCTGGCATATATCCTCACTAGAGGGAGGTGAGGAAATCCCTCTGGTACACCTCTGAACACTGAGGAGGGACATAGCTGGGCCTGAGAAGCTGCAAGAAGAGTGGGAATAGAAAAACCGGAAGGCTGGAAGCAATGGATCAGCTCTGTATCAACGATTTTATCAGTATTTTCAGTGACTCATATATGGCTTTTTCCCCTCCAATATTTTTGTGACATATTCAGTCTCTTCATTATCATATAAAGATTGGGAAATTAAGCAGAAAAGGATGGAGAGTTTAAGGAGAAAAGATGGAAAAGTGTTTAGGCAAATGTACAAACATGAGTGTTTTTAGCTTTAGCAATATGCTCAGACAAATCCTTTCTAAATTACCATGTCATGGACTTAATGATGGTATGTACAGGATTGTGCTGACACAACAGATGACACCTGTGCTACACGGTCATTTTCAGACCATTCCAGTAGAAGTTAATTTCCAAAAACCGTCCATGTGTGACAAGCACATTTTAAATGCCCCATGTCATCCATGTGGTTCCTACATAGTTTTAGTAAATGTGGTGTCATAGGTAAGGCAACACCAGCATCTTGAGTTGTTACTGGATCTTACCTGGGGAGTAGAACCATTCTTTCGTACAGAAAAATAGACAAAAGGGAGAAAGTAACTGCTATATTTCCAGCTTTCAGCTCAATAGGTGCCTGGGATGAACTCTGAGAGGCACCCAGAGATGGAAGCTTAGAGTCACTCCCAGCAACACAGCCAAGACACAGCCTGCATATCTTTTAGCACATTGCATACATTGAAAGTGAAGACTGGTCAGCTTTGTGATTGACTCCAGATAGAGTCAACTTAAGTTTAGCCAGACTTATTAGCTCTAATTCAGCCCTGGCTTTGCCAGATACAACCTGGCTTTTGCACAATCTCTTAGGTATTTCTGCACTCCACTCCAAGAGGGTGTATTAACTCATGTGCAACTCAAGGTATGTTTGCAACACTGCAACCACAAGGATAAATGTTGCTGGAGCCAGAACATACTTCGGTGTTGCCACACGGAGTTTGCTAAAGCTTTGGACTCAGTCCCGGAATGCTGTACTTGCACTTCCGAGTGCAGATGGACCCCCCTGCACAGTGCCAGTAAAGTGTCAGAGCCTCCACAGCACAGTTAATCCACAACCTGGATAAACTGCTCGTGGATAATTAAGAATTGATTGCACACTCATCTAGCACCTCTGTTTTACTGGAGGATAAACACTTCTCCTTAGAAATACTTGTAGATCATTACAAACAGTCATATTTTATATACATTTCCCATTTGTTTTCATTTTAAATTGTAAAATGAATCACGTTTTTTACTGCATTTTACAGTACAAACTCCAAACACTGTAGGAGCAGAAGCACTTAACCTGAAGAGCTGAGTTTGCAGTGAAGGGATGGTCACACCCAGACTAGGAAGAAGGAGGATGCAAATCACAGCTATTCAAAATCTAATGCAGGTAAAACAAGTTCAGTTAATTGAAGGCTTAATCTTCTGCCCTCTGGCACTGATCAGCAGTCAGATACTCCTATCCTGACCCGGGCAGTTGTGTGACAATTTACAGTTCTGCAAGTGTCCATTGGGAAAAATGTATAAAGAAGAAAAATTAACAGCTTCAGAAGTAAAGGCTCCATGGCTTTGTCCACTCAACTGCTTTGAACTAAAATAAGTTCTGGAAATGTCCTAGAGCATCAGCTCTGACAATAAAATGCACAGAGTTTGAAAGAATTTGAAACCTTCAGTTCTCATACCAGAGGAATCTGAGCCAAGAGCCCCTGGCTTTCTCTGGCCAAACATCTCCAGAGCCAATGACCCTGAATCCTTAGCAGCTGGTATTTCTAACCACTGTCCACCCAAGGAGCAAAAAAAGACCACTCAACCTACTTACAAACTCAGAAAAGGGGATTCATCACCAAATTGGTGAACAAATCTCTCATAAGACAGGAGACTAAAAGCAGCAATACAATCTTGGCCCCTCTTGCCCTCCTATTTGCAAGGGACCACTCTTAAAACTGTGGCCAGTAGTTTCTATGGCCAGCACAAAAGAAGAATTGTGATGATGATGTTTAATAGGTAACTCCTTTGGCAATTACTTCATGACGTCCTTTGTAGTCACCGACAACCTGACCGAGGATACTCACCCATAGGTCAAGTACACACACCCTTACAGAGGAAAAAAAGACATCACAGGTCTCAGCTGATGGGTTGAGCATTAACAATAATACAATAAAATAATGGATATAATGGGAACAAAGTGCCAGTTATAGGAACATGTCATAAAAGCAAATTTAAAGTGAAGTTTCAGAGAGATTGGAAGGAATTTATGGTTGCATCCCTTGATACAGATGAGAAAGGAGGCTATAAAGGGAGTAAGGGAGAAGAGAAGGTCTTATACAGTCAGCCATTTAAGTGGTTATCCTCAGTCTCCTTTTTTTTCTGGTTTTTTTTTTTGGTTTTTTTTTTTTTCTGTAAAGATTTGCTCATCCACCTGTTGCACTGAGGACAAGGCAAGGGGAAAAGACCTAAGACAACATTCCTTGAGTACAAATTGTTGCAGAGGGCTCAGGAACAGCCTGGCAGCAGTGAAAGCCCAGGGCATGCCACTACCTGTTTGCAGCAAGACGATGCTTTTAATTCCCTCTGTTTACTCTCACTACTGTTCCCATCCCCATAGAAAAAAAATAAAATAAATGCCTTTGTTATTTACAGCCTGCGCCAAGGGCAGTCATCAAGGTTGATTGTAGGTTTATGGTTGCCAGCCAGCCTCCCTGCTCCAGCAGGTGCCAGGCACCCTGAATTACTCCCATTGCACACCGCTCCATGGGGCAGTGAGTAAGCTGATGAATTCTGCTTGTTTCATCTGGGAGGCAACTGCCTCCCTTTCTCCACGAGGAACATCCCACATATAATAAAGGTTTATAGTCAACCAGAGCAAGACTTCAAACTCATTCCTTCCAGATTCATTCATGACAAGGGCGGGGATGCTAGACTGCTCTGCAATGTTTAACTCAACAAATACTAAAATCTCCAGAGCAATGGCCCTTTATCACTCCTGGTTGCTGCAGATACAGAATCAAAGAGCTAGCAAGCATGTTCTGTCAGCATATGGTTACCCAAACTGAAACTGGATGCAAGATATTTAGTAAAACACAGGTAGGAAATAAATGCTAAGTCTGCTAAAAAAAATCATTTTTTTGTTTTTTGGGTTACGCCTAAAGAAAAATGGGGAACAACTGTGGAGAGTGTGGGAACGAGACTGGCCAGAGATCCTGAAAACATGATCAGCAAAGGAAAGCTGCACAAATCAAGGGAAAAACAAAAAGAACACTGGGGAGAAGAAGAGAAATGACAATAATCTTCAAATACATACGTATGAAGAAGCTGCAAAGAGAAAGGGACAGCTGTACTAGCTATGTCCAGAAAAGACAGGAGAAGTAATGGGATCAAGCTGCTACCAAGAAGATTCAAAACAGAGGTGGGTTAGGATATTGACAGCAAGAGTAGACTGCTGGGAGAGTCTTTAGGGTCTCGGTCATTAGAGATCTCTCAATTTAGACAGTATCAGTTAGCAAGAGAGTACTCATAATCCATTCTAATCTCACAACTCTGCAAAACAGAAGCAAATGTACCATCTGCCAAGATTTCTAGTAGCAACTTTAGTTTTTATTCAAAATAAAATATGCAGTATAGCTACTGCAAAATCCTGAAGGGGGAAGATGACAGAGAGAGTAGTAAAGCAAGAATTAGAAGCAGATTCGTCCCATCTTGACGTGGAAATCTATCAATCAAAAAATACAATTTTTAATTAGATGTATACCATACAGCCCTTCTTCAGACATGAGAATAGTTTCACATCTCCAACCCCACAAAGTTCAGAGTCATCCAGGGACATGCTAAGGAGGGTGTTGTTTTAAACCATCAAGCACCACCCATACCTATCTTGCAGATATGAATCATTAAGCCATACAGGAGTCATTGTTACCTATTGCTGGCTATGGGTAAGAAGGAATATTGCATTTTGTCAAACCAAACAGCAGAAAATACTATCTTATTGCATTTAGAGGAGATCAGTGCTCTCCATGGCAGAAGACCATGTCCAATGTCAGTACAAGAGATTGCAAGCAGCAGCAGAACAGGTTAAAGACAAATGAATCACCTATGTTAATGTTACGAGGTCTGGATGGAAAAAGACCATGAAGAACTGAAACAAATCTTTTTATAAACATTTTTGGAATTGCCTACTTTTGACTATTCACAGAAATATTATAGACCAAAAAGGCACATGCCTCCCACCAGTATGAGTACTCCAAGATTTTGTAAGATGGAAAGTCCCACTAGGGAAAACAATCCACATCAAAGGAAACTGGGTTGGGAAGGGAATTGTATTTTTATATTTGTGCTATAAAACTAATTCACAGCATCTGACAAATGATTTTCAGGGGAGTTGTTAACAACTTTGTTTTTGTAGCCATGAAATAACTGGTCCCAGTGCTTTTCCTTTCCTGAAACTGACCTTTCTTTTTTTGTTCCCAAAATATTTTGGTGCATTTTGTATCAATAAACTCCTGAATCATGAATAGCATCATAATTTGGGCTAGCCCACTGCAATGCCAGGAACATTTTCCATCTCAATGCTGTTAAATGATAACATGGTACAAGTCGCTGGAAATCCCTGATGTAATTTTACAAACAATTCTGAAGTTCTGAAATTTGGGCTTCTGTTTTAGAGTACAAGTAGGGCTTTGAGATGTGCCGAGAGACAGGCACTCCAAAACTGCCAACAGTCACGGGAACTAAACTGGAAGGTGAAAGACTCCATTCAAAAACCTTGCCTATACCAGATTTCTTGAGATCTTGAACCTGTTTCTCTCAGCTAAGGAAGTCTGGAGTTAGATTCTTGAGAAAATAAAAATCTTTAAGAAGACACTTGTCTACCAAGTACTTAGTGTTACCTAAATCAAGACTTCTTTCAAGGTGGAAGGGCCCAGATTGGATGGAGTTTTGGGCAACCTGATCTAGTAGATAGCAACTGTGCTTACCACAGTGAGGTTGGAACTAGATGGTCTTTAAAGTTCTGCAATCCATTCTATGGTCCCATGATTCTACGATTCTATGAATTTGGTTCTATCAGGAATCTCTTCACTACACAATGACGAGCAGGCTTTCAAGATGATAAACCATTTCTCATCTATGTGTTTTCATTTGCTTTATGCTGTGCATTTTGAAATTGCATTTTACAGCCAAGGGAAAAAAAAAAAGAGAGTGAGTTTCTTTGGAAACCAGTGAAAGCAGTGTCTGCCCCACCTTGTGTTGCTTCGTACCTGGCTGTGGGAAGAGCCTCACTCATTCCAAAGGGAAGAGTCAGCAAGTGCAGTGTTATCCAGCCAAGCACAGGATGAGCCTGGGAGCACAGTGCTGCCCAACACAGACCTCTAAACAAGAAGCCCTGCTGCATTTTTCCAAGGCAGCCTCAAAGCATGTTAACTTTCATTTGCAGAGCTTTGGGAAACTGTTTCTGCCAAACTAATCAGCAGCTATTACTCAGTTTTGAGGGATACCTCCACATTCGTTTGGACTTGGCACCCTCCAGAATTTTTGTCAGATAAAATATATTTAAAAGAAAAAAAAAAAAAGAAAAGAAAGAAAGGAAAAAAAAAATAATGCCCTGCTGAACTTTTCTGTTTTGATGTTCTCGTAACATATATGAAACAGATCTGACAGGAGAGTTTTCTTCAGCTCATATCTCAGCAGTATGTAGGGGTATGAGATTTTTTTCTTTCTTTCTTTCTTTCTTTCTTTCTTTCTTTCTTTCTTTCTTTCTTTCTTTCTTTCTTTCTTT
>JAPSGF010000018.1:529383-638483 GCA_035772895.1 Perdix hodgsoniae | reverse complement strand
TTTCTTTCTTTCTTTCTTTCTTTCTTTCTTTCTTTCTTTCTTTCTTTTTTAATCAACAATCTTTACTAAAAATAACTCCTTTAAGACTGTGGAAGGAGATTTTCAGCCTTGTAAGTTCAGATGTGCCTGTGTTCATTCAGAAGGTTGATCTGGAGTTAATATGCACAGCCCTGTCAATATCGTGTTAAGCCCTCTGGCACCAGAGGGTCCAGGCAGTCTCCCTGTATTGTATCCCAACTCCAAGCATCAAGAGGGACGTAATCCATCACATCAGCCCTTGAACCAAAACTGCTGCAATTACATGCTCTCAAAATGAGCCCATTAACCTATCAAAAAGCATTTGAGGAGAGTTATAATGTTGTCAGTTATTGTTCACAGGGAAGAAGTGAAGATAATTCTTATCTTGCAAATAGATTCATGCAAAACCAATTGTGTTTGTGTTGCTCTAATTGATTTAGCCCATTTTCTGTCCTATGAAAATTCCAGGGCAGAGTGTTCACACTCACACATGCCCATATACTCAAAGGGTAATGTGGTTTCCCAAGACAGAATTAGAAGGAGTCCTTGTGCCTGGACTGCTGCAGGAGTGCAGAACTGAGTCAGCCACCAGGAGCAGAGCACTTTGCTCCACAGGATCCCGAGGAGGGCAAAAAACATTCAAGGAGCTGGAAAAAGTGGCAAAGTCAATGCTCTCTGTCAGAAACAGCAGCAGACACAGTAGCATCAAGATTCACATCTAACTTTGGCGCCTCCATGTATTAACATTGAGCTACTGGCACCTTTCAAAGCGGGCCTCCAATAGGGAATAATTTCTACAAGAAAAACTAATAATTTACTAACCTGAAAGAGAGTCTCCAAATCAGATAAGCTTGGCTACAGTAAGGTCAGCAAATTTCCTATCTTCTTTATAGAATGGGAAGTACACCCAATGAGCCCCTGTTTCGGTGGAGATCAGGCAGAACAGGTAACTGTGTTGATGACACTCCTTGTAGTTCTCCAGTGCTTGAAACAGGGTGCATCATTCAGAGCGTATCACCTATATCCCCAAGGTGATGATACGGGGAGCCTTGGGAGAAAAGCCCTCAGTAATCAGGGTCAAAAATCCTTCTGATTCAGCTGCCCAAACAAAGTGCCCACAGTGATGTGCATTCCTGTCCTCTGCATCTCCCCTGTGCGAGTCCTGCTTTTGTTGCTAAGAGCTCAGCAGATAAGCTGGGGTTCCCCAAAGCTGTGCCAGAGCTAGCTCTGGGCTCAGCAGGACACCAATGGGCCCAGGCCACCTCTCACTGGGAGGCACAGGAGAAGACCCTTCCTGCAGAGGGCCAAGGGGTGGCACAGCTACTTGCATATTTCCCACACAGCACAGACCCAGGAGAGCTCTGCTCCCTCACCAACATGACCAGAAGACCACCCGAAAATGGAATCGACACATTCCTCTCTCTTTGTTTTTCTAACCACTGGCACACCATGCTGTGCAACCTCTCCCCAGGTGAGAACCCAGCCTCAGCTACGAGCAGCTACCAGAAGTGAATGCAGAACACAGCTTACACTCAGTTGTCCTCTAAAACTTAAGGGCCAGTCCCTCTTTGTGATTCCCCTTAATCCAAATGTCCTGTTGAGTCATTTCTTTTCTTTGCTGAAAATACTCCTCTCACTTGCACTTGAGTCACTGGATTCATTCTGTTCTGATGACTTACACATTTCAGAAAGGATGTTGCTCCAAAAATAATAGGATGGATTCCTCCTCTCATATTTGCAGTCCTGCATGCTATTTCCCCAGTTTCAAGAGTGGAACAGTAAAAATGTGTTCATTTTGTACTTTCCCCCAAAGCAGCTTCTAGTGACCACTGCTGGAGGCCTGCTGGGCTGCCAGAGGGTGAATCACATCTACCAGAGCAAAACCTCTCTTCATCCCTCTGTCATCACATTCTTCTTTGCCTGTATAGCAACTACTGGGGACTACATTTCACTCCTGTTTTTAGAACTCCTGGAAGAAAAAAACAGTGTCTACCCAACAATATTTCCATTTGCTGAGTAAAAGGGCTAGAAATATCCATATCTGAAAAATGAAAGCTGAGCATCTCTTTAAGTTCATAGTTCTCTCAGATGAGTGGGGCCCATGGCTGCAGACTGCACGGAGCCTAAAGGCCAGCTCTGTACAAAAGGGCACAGGCAGTTCCTGTACGTACTCCGTAACAGTATGACACATCTCAAGGCTTTTGGACAAAAGGGATGCATTTTTTTATGTGAAATTGTTCCGTAGCTGTATATTTCTTTGTCCTCTGCCCATGGGAATAACAAAATCAGGCCAAGAATGAAAGACTCCTTTAAATGCCTCCACGCAGATCAGTTTGCCATTCATATTTCTTCTTGACGAGGGAGTCTGACAGGTTGAGGCAATACTAAAAGCTTTGTGGTAATGAAGGCAGGCACCTGATATCCAAAAGTTTTTAGACACTTTCACACTGTATTAAGAAGAGCTTTTTCTACAGCAGGGGGGTTTGCAGGTAAACCGTACTTTAATTATTCCTCCTTGTTCTATAAACTAAGTTGATAAGATTTAAGCTAAGATTTCATCTTGCCATTACTAATACATGTTTGTGAGCATTCTGTTTACACTTTCAGTACAATCTGTCAGATTAGATCTGTATACTGCTACTGAATAACAAGGGTACTGTTGATTTTTCGTTATTTTGAAGTATTTGTTTTCTTCAGTTGAGCACATTGTATTTATTTTGGCAGGGGCAGCAGAGAAACCAAAGTCTTAACCTCTTTTCAGAAAGATTTAAGACTTGACAGGTACCAGAGCTTCATGAAGCTGCTCATTCCCATGGCGGTTGGTAACACGGTATTGTCCTCTTTATTACTTTGTTCACTGCTCATTCCTTCAATTTTATGTCTAAGTCTGCTGTGCAGAAGACACACAGAGCGGGTGTGCAGAGGGTGCAGTGACAGCTTTCTCCTGAAGGGCCTTGAAAAGTTGATTAAATGATTGGGTTTTTTTTGTGCCCCGTGGCTCAGTTTGGAGATTGTTTCAGGTACCTACCAGGCTCCTTCCATCCAGATCAATATCCCGCTTTGCATTGCTAATACATACACATCGAAGTGTGGGAGCAATTTTTAGAATTCTTTATTCTCAGCAGGAGTATCTATGCTTGTTGCTATACGGATTAAAATAAAAAGACCCCAAATCTCGTTGTTTTATGATAAAACCCACAGTATGACATGAAATCATTTTCTTTGTCTGCTTGAGGCTTGCAGTGCCCAGGTGCAGTGAGGAGCACCCACAGGCTATGGCAGCCTGCTGCACAGTGCAGAACCTTTCAACAGCAGTATTGCCCATGGATGTGCCTAGAGCTGCTATTGGTGATCCTGTGCATATTGCATATTCAGAGTAAACAAAGAACACAGTGTAGGTATATATATGATATAATTTATATAATGTATAAATATTTGTATACATGTTTGCAAAACCGCAACAACACCGCTGGTTTTCCACCTTCTGTGTGCTTGTGCAGTGCTGTGCTCCTATACTGGCACCTAGTGGGGAGTGCACAGGAGATGGGTGAACAAAGTGGGCAGGATTCATGGAAATACATACATCCAGCTCACAAGATACTCGGACATCCTTTTTACCTTGGTTATTCAAAAGCCCTTCCAACTCAGTGCAGTCTTTGCTGATTTTATTTCCACAGCAGTCTCACAGACTTCCCCCTCCCCTCCCCCCGCCATGTTGTCCTCCCTTCCCTACAACCAGAGAACATTGGCTGGGGCAAGTATCCACTCCTTGCCTCGCACCCATCCTGCAGGACTGAGTCCCATGCCTTGCCCCTCCTTTCATGACTTGGCTTCCTTACCTGTCAGCCCCCCCCTTCTGAGTCTGGATCTCCTTCAATTCTCCTTTCCTTGACTTGGGCCTCTCAGGTATCTCAGGAAAGCAAAAGACTACTGACATTGCTTCCTGCCTTGTGGTGCTTAGGCCTAGGAGAAAAGGGCTGCCTCTCATCCAGCCAGGACTTCCTCCACCCATTCCCATCACTCAGGAAATTTGTAGCCCACTATTGTCCCATTTTAGCTGAAACCGCAGAAGACTCGATCTTACAACTTCTCCCCAGGCCCACCCTGTGTCGTTAGAGCATTTGAAAGGAAGCACCGAGAAGACATGATGTTCTTGCCAAAAAACATTCATCTTCTTCTTACCATCTGTATAAAAAGGAAACCCTTCCCAAGGAGCCTCCAAGATTGGTCTGAAATGTTGTAATCCCACTCCGACCTCCTGGGCATTCCCATCACACCAATATATTGTGCCAATTGCACTGAGACTATTGCCACAGTCGCAGAGCACCCTGGCTCCTAACAGCTGCAAGGGTTGCTGCAAGGATGTATTTACAGCACCAACCCAAGGAAGATCAGCCTCTTCCAGACAGGAACTTGGTGACGGGCAGCTCAGGAGAACCATCAGTCTTACTGAGAAATGGAAGCTTCCCATCGCTGCTGACCACAGGGCAGCCTGACCCCGTGCTTCCTGTGCATGGCAAAGATATAATGCATTTCTGCTTCTAAATTCAAATCTGCTAGATCCCTTGGGCTATTTCTTGTTTCCTACTCAAACTCTAACCAGTCTGTCCGTGTGGGGAGAGGATGCAGCGATTCCTTTTGTGGAGCCATTCATTTCCCAGCAGGGATGAAGGCCTTGCTGCTGTTCTCGGGGGCACTCGCTGAGGGTGATGCTGTTAGGCAGCTCTCCGTCCTGTCCAGTCTGCAGCCATGATTTACAGCCAGTCTCCAGTTACACAGTGATTCAGCTGACTTTTCTGCTGAACCGCTGATCTAAACCTTTTCAAGGCTAGCAGCATTTCTGTGATTCATTCAACTTGAGGAAACACTGGAAATTTATTAGGATGTTTTTACAGTCCTGGAAATCGGTATGTGACTCTGTCACTAACAAAGGAACAGAAATGGCTCACAGTTTCACTGCCCTTTTCCGTACATGTGAGGTGTTGTAGGCCTTTGTCATTCAGTTTTTAAGTCACATTGATTCTGGAGGACTTGCAGTTCGCGCAATTTTGTCACAAGCTTCGCTTGTATTTGGCGCTTTCCTTAAAGCTCAGGCTCTTGTAGTCACTTGACTAGGTGAGAATCTCAACTTTATAATAAAAGAAATCAAAAAATAATTCTATACCTTGAGATTGCAGAGACCAGAAACAAAACATTAACAATAAAGCTGCTCACATGCATGACAGTAAGGAAAAGCTAGAGTTTCAGGATGTTCTTTACACAACTCCTGATTTTGGCTTATGTTTTCTGAATCTCTGAGTGCTGGTGATGATGTTATCTGGTAGAAAGGGGAGGGGGGAAGAAGCCACTCATAACCATCTGAAATATCCTTTATCCAGCTTAGCACACCAGCTGAAATAAAGTGCTGGTCAGCAAGTGTGACTAATTTTTCTCCTATGGACTTGGTGCTCTCCAGCCTCTGAAGGCAAGCATCAGCTGAACCCTCACCATAATGCAAACATTCTCACCAGAGTAACTGTAGCCAAATAACAAGCAGTCATGGGATTAAGGGTAGATTTTTTTCTCAGTAAGTGGGAGAAGAGCCTGAGTAATATATGCACAGCTGCATCCAAGCCATGCATATGGTAGGCAGGTTGTGCTTTCCATGTTCACATATGATGATGCACCATCACACCTCACTGTGAATTTGCTCTGCTTCCAAGCAGTGCACACAGCTAGAGATGAGGATGCCAAGCAGCCTAGTAGCAACAGCGGGGAATTATATCATTTATAAAGCTTAGTCAACCAAGTGCTGAGGAGAAAGGTGCAAACCACATGTCAGCTCAGGGAAGGGCATCCTTCCTGTCAACTCGTCTCTTTCCAAAATACTCATTGCAGCAAAAAATTCTTCCATAGTGTCGCACAGTAGGACACAGTAAGCCTTGGCCCAAAGCTCTTGCTGTACTATGATGAAAGATATTACAAAACAGTGTTACACATAAAGGGAGGGAATCTCGGAGATAACAGTTAAAGGATGCTGACCAGTAATCTGTTGGGTTTCAGTTTCATGGCTGTGAATCCTTCATGTTAGAATTTTCAAATGGCCTTAGGTAATCAGACTTACAAATGGGAAGACAAGACATAAGCATTAGTATCTGTACACTACTTGCAGTATTCTGAACCCTCTCCTCACTTCAGTAAGTTCTTACTCCAAACACGGAGTCACTCTACATTCTGCAAAAAGAAGCCTGCCTTTTTTTATGATCTGTGGTTTGGTTTCAAAACTGCGTAAAATCTTCAGAGTTGCTGATATGGACCAGAATCAGAAAAACAACCACATGAAAAAAACACAGATGTGTTAGGGCTCAAAGTAAAGACTGGCATTTGGGGTTGCCAAACATATTTGTTCACACAGCATTCAGTTATGAAGACTTTATTATGTACCAGTTTGAGTTTATACATATTGAATTTTCCTGAATCAGCAATATAAGCAGTGCTGCCTTGTTCCTGTGATTTTTTTTCTTTTTTTTTTTTTAATGGTGGATTTTTTTTAAATAAAGAATCATTGACAGGTCTCCATTCATGAATAGACATTCTAACATGCCATGGATTTGTCTCCTCAGAGCAGCATTTCCACAGGCTTGGGGGAAATCATATAAACTATGTAGGAAGAATAGGAATAGGGGTAGGAGGAATAAGATTCACAGGGCTGTCCCAGCCAGCTGCATCCGTGTTTGCAGGTTCTGGCACAAGAGCCTAGCAAAGAAAGGCTGCAGCAGAGCATCTGACCTAGTTGTGAACACATAGGAGAGGAAGGAGGCAGAAGGCAATGGGAAGCAATGAGGAAACCAAAATTCTCCATGTTCTCTAAAGCTTTTGGTAAAAAACATCGTATCTACATATACTGCTTATAACACATCTGTGTCCAAAATTGTAAAGGTGGTCATGAAATAAAAATTCAGAAATGGTACAAACCTGCAGCCCTGAAGAATCTCTGTTTAGGATCTGCATCAGTCAAGGACACTTAACCTCTCATCAAGGCTGCTAATGATTGTACACAACCATCACTGCCCAAGGGGGTGGTGGAGTCACCATCCCTGGAGACATTCAAGAAACACAAAGATGTGGCACTGAGGGACGTGGGTTAGTGGTCAATATTGGTGGTAGGTGAACAGTTGGACTAGATGATCTTAGAGTTACAGCCTTAATTGTTCTATGGTTCTATGATCAGCACTGACAGAGACCAAAGAGCAGCCAAGGGCTTGGCAAGGATAAAATTCACCAGCTGATCCAGGCTGGGGCAGCCACAGCCAACCAGCTTGCCCCTCTGATTTTGGAAATGCAGAGGGTTAGGCTAAGCCCCCATCAAATGCACATATAGTCCAATTTTGGAGCTGGGAAGAGGACTGAGCTCACACCAGTGAGCACTCAGCCAAGGAGAGTGCAAACAAGCACCTCCTTCTCAAGTACTGCTAAAGAGGGGGGGGATTTTTATTCTCTTAGTGGTGTTGTTCCTCACTTCTGCAAATCAGGTCTTATATCTGGGCACTTGAGAATAGGTTTGGGAAACTAACTTCAGCCTTCTTTTTCTCCCTCCCCCTTTTTTAATCTTGGCCATAAATTCTATCACTTATAAGTCAAAAACCCATCTGCTCTAAATTTGCACTTGATTTCACGCACAAATAGGGTTCACACATGTAAGTCTTGTCGTTTGTGTGCTCCCAGAGGCAGTGCATAAATTACCCGAGCACAAAACAAGAACTCGGTCAGCTTTGCCTCGCACAGTGCAGCATAAGTGCACAACAAAAGCAATGTTGTGTTCCTGGAAGCAGAATGAGGAGACTAGGTGTGGACCACCCCCCTTCCATGTAGAAATAATGCTTTTCTTGGGCACACACACCCACACGCACACAAAATTAATTAATTAATTAATTAATAAGCAACTTAAAAAAAAAAATCTGCTAGACTTAATTAGCCAGTAGAAGGTTCAGGAGATGGGGTGTGGGTTGGCAAAACTATGAGGAAAGTTATTAAAGATGTTAAAATGCCTCCATATGATCAGTATAGATGGAGGAAGACACATTCAAGCAAGTTAAATGGGGAATATCAAACTTTCAAAATCATAGGGTTAACTCAGATTGATCAACATGAAGTAATTCCTGCCCCAGATACTACGAATGTGTCTTGCAACATCATGTTTCATGTGACTCCCCCAGTCACTCTTCTAGGCAAATTTTCTGTGGAGTACAAGTGCCTTGAAAATCGGGGCATCTCACTCTAACTGCAATCTGTACAAAAAGCAGGATTAGCAAGGATTAGCAAGAAGCGAGGGATGAAAGGCATTGACTCTGAGTGGATCTTTCCCAGATAAATAAATAAAAAACATAGTAACACACAATGACTACCACAGCTTGTAAATTAAGAGAGTAACTGATGCATAGTGAGGCACTGATGTATAGCCTGGAGGAGGAACAACTTAATGTGAACTACAAACAATTCATTTTAAAAAAAAAATACTTTGAAGAAAAAAATTGTCTCCAGACCAGCTTATGAATAAAGCATACCAAAAGGCAATTCTGATACTCCATCAGCAGAACAAAAATGGAACACTCCCCAAGTCTAGAATAAAAATGAATTCCTTCTTGTTAAAAATACAGCTGCTTTGACATTTCAGGCTAAATGTTCTGGTGCTGCTTGGAGAAGCACAGTATGCCACACCAAAAATACAGTGCCCCACACAGTTAGCTGAAACTGCTGTAAATACAGTTCAGGTCAGTGCCTACTCTGAGCTGTGTTGTGTAGAATCATAGAATCATAGAATGGTTTGGGTTGGAAGAGACCTTCAAAATCACCTAGATCCAACTGCCATGATGCAAATTGGGACACCTCCTTCTAGACCAGGTTGCTCAAGGCTCCATCCAGCCTGGCCTTCAGTACTTCCAGGGATGGGGCACCCACAGGCTCTCTGAGCAAACTGTTCCAGTATCTCACCACTCACACAGTAAAGAATTTCTTCCTAATATCTGGTCCAAATCTACCCTCCTCCAGTTTAAGGCCATTTCTCCTTGTCCTGTCTCTATATGCCCTTATAAAAAGTCCCTCCCCAGCTTTCCTGTGGGCCTCCTTCAGGTACTGGAAGGCTGTTAGAATGTCCCCCCTGAGCCTTCACATCTCCAGGCTGAAGAGACCCAGATCTCTGAGCCTGTCCCTGTAAGGGAGGTGCAGGGAGAGGGCATTGGCCACACATCAGCTGCTGCTGGACCTCAGCAATCCTGGCCATCAGGTAGCATCTCCGTAGTGTACTTCTTTGACCTGTTTTGGAGAAGTGTCCGGCTTATCGGAGCATACTCAGCTGTTTATGAACAGCAGTACCATAATTGTACATAATTGCTCTGAGGTTCTGCTATCTGACCACTCAGTGGGCTATGGGGAAAAGGAAAGAATTTTCTGTCTCATATTTTTGCTAGTCTCCCTGTCCCCAAGGCCTACACCGAAGCCATAAAACCAACCCTGAAGGAGAAACTGGTGACTCTGTGGAAATGTGAGTCACGACTCCAGCAACTAAAGGCTCACTCCAAGAAAGCATGCAGGCAACAGAGATAAAGGTCCAAGATAGACAGAAAGAGGTGAATCCAACACCTTCCTCCAAATTGCCCACAGAGACTTGGGTTGCTTTAACCCAAGTTAACACTTTTGGAGTGTCAGCGCAATCTAGGTCTCCAGGAATATCTCTGTTTCTGAATGTCATTTCTGAAAGCTACTTTTTATCTCCTTACATCATAGATGTTCCCTTCTTTCAGAATCCTGCTTGTTTTGCTTATTTGTTTTGTGAAAGGGCTAAAAGCAGCCCCATTGGAAGATTCATTTCTTGTTACATTTTAGATTTGCTTCTTCTAAAGACATGGCTAAACCCTGCTTTAATCCTTACTGAAGGTTTGGTCAAAACTTCAATTGCTTTCAAAAAACAGGTTTTGACCTAAACTTACTCAATATAAAGAGCCAGTTTAGCAGTTATTTAACTTGAAGCTTCTTCTTTCCCTTTGGATAGGCACACATTTGGGGAACTGCTTTAACATCCAAGTTGGTACGAGCATGAAAATCCATTGAGGCAATCAGGTTGTACAGGAGAAGCTTCTAACAGCATGCATCCAGGCAGGTTCATCAGATGGCCGATATATGCTCACACGCATGCACAAGAGCATGATGCAGGTAAGTAGCAGAGCCTCAAACAAATCACAGAATCATAGAATGACAGAATCATTTCATTTGGAAGGGACCCTTAAAGGCCATCAAGTCCAACTCCCCTGCAATGAACAGGGACACCTACTGCTCAATCACTCAGAGCCTCATCCAGCCTGACCTTGAGTGTCTCCAAGAATGGGGCATCCGCCATCTCTCTGAGGAACCTGTTCCAGTCCAATCTGTTTGCACTCAGAAACAAAAATCAGAGGACAGTAGGCAGAATTTAACCAGACATCTTCTGGAGTTCAGTTAAGAAAGATCTCTGACAAAAAAAAAATGATTTAATAAAGGCATACCTTAAAAACTGATAACAAATAATTTTTTAATCATTTCATTAACTTTCTAATATACCATTAACATACACTGCCTGTGTTCTGGGAGTTAGATGTAAAAAACTGATTGAATTCCTCAATCATTAAGAAAACATGCAGTACCAGCATTAGCTTGTAACCTTTCAAATCTTGGCAGAGTTTGCATTCAACCTCTCAACTTCCACTCAACTTTCCTGTCTTGTTTTTAAGTTTGCTACTTTTAAGCACAACTAAAGGAATCTCTCTCCCTCCTCCCCTCTTCAAAACCAGACTTCTGCATCAATCAGTCTCACCAGTCCCTTCACCACTCTGCTTCATACATTTTTGTACTCTGATTGTAGACAAGGTCTTCAAAGGAAAAACTTAAGAAAGTCTAAATCTGAAGGTTAAATACTGTGCAAAGCAAGAAAAGACAGGACAGGAGAGCACTCAATCACGTACAGTTTCTCATCCCAATGAAAGCATCCTTTGAGAGTCTGCCTAGGTGTTGTCTAGCTTCTATGATACAGTGCAGTGCCCATCAGCACTTCTGTTTGGAAGCTCACTCCTTAGAAATCACCAACAGGCTCATTACACATAAATCAGAAAAAGTGTTTCAGACAGGCCTGGGAATCTGGGGATGCTACATGGAGAGGGAGTTATGTCTGCTTTGTGGAAAAGGGGGTAGGCTTGGCTTCCTATCCTTGTGCATTCAATCAAGTGAATTGCACAACCATACTGCTTTTCTCTATTTAATGTAACGTTTCCTGAAATGTCACTATTGAGTAGTACAAGTTATGGTTGCTGTGGGGGAAAGTACCCCAGGCTAATAATGGAAAGTGAACTATCTAAGGGAGAAGGGAAGACAGGAAGGTGTTCCTTCAATTAGATCAAGAAAATATTTATATGCATTTCAAGTATACTTTCGTGCCTACAACACCAAGTGGAAGGTAGCTTCTTGCATCTTGATGGAACTCCATTGATTTTAGAAGTCTATTCCTTGTAAAATATCATCTTGTAGTAATACAGGTTTTGCAAATCTTGACCTTAAAAATTTAACGAATAGCTGGATTTTAAAAGTCTCACCTACACTGAAGCACAGCTAAAATAAGAATGCTTGGAGAGACAAATCATATCCACAAAGCCTCATCTTATCACAGACTGAGCAAATTGCTCAGGATCCCATTTTTTTTAATGTGATTTCCAAATCAGAAGTTTTTATAGAGGGAGACAAAATCATTAGTAAATCCTCTGACAGGGTCAGGACTTCAGATTCTGAAGTTGTCTTTCAAAAGACAAAGATTGAGGTCAAGGTAAAATGTATATTGGCCCATTTTGGAAACTTATGTGTAAAATATATGGTCTCAAAGTCAGCTAGTTCACAAATCAGTTTAGTATGTGGCCTCTATCTTGAGGCACTAAAAACCTGCTGAGGCTAATGGGAGTGATCCAATTGCATTAGTGCATTTCAGAGCAGGGCATTCACCTCAGATCCCAAAGTCAGAAATCTTTCTTACCCTCACCTTGTCTGCAGAAGTCAAATTCATCACCAGTGAAAACAGACAGAGGTTTATGTAGCTGGGGAGCATCTCTAATTCAAAACATTGTTTGAGTGACTCCCACCTGGGAGAGTTACTATTTGAAATGGAGTGGTGATGTCTCCAGTCTCCTTTACTATGGAAATACTGAATACAGCAAAAAGTAGTAAGTTGGGTAATAGCATATTCTGGTGGGAAAACAAAACAAAACAAAAAAAAAAACCAAAAAAACACCAAACACTATTCACTGGAATCAATTAACTGCACTAAGAAAGGAGAAGGTGATTACTTCTAAATCTTCCCTACTTCAGTGCAAGGCAGCTGTTTTTTAATCATCATGTATGGTGACGTTGAAATAGAGACTGTTAACTGGATCACCATAATAAAACTTGACAATTAATTAACTCAGCTCCATATAGCCAAAAATAATAACACTTAAAACCAGCTTGTACTACCTCTTCTGAGAATGGACATCTGTGTGCTCTGCTAGTCACAAAGAACTAGGACCTCAAAGACAAAGAATTTAATATATTGCTCTTTGTATTCTTCATGTCTCATTTCTCTGCCTTTCAGCCTGTAGCTCTGTTAAAAACTCAAGGTTTTTATTCAGTAAACTACATTATTAGGGCCACTTCCAGCTACAGTTACTGTCAACAAACAGCAGCTGGGGCAAATACGCTTCTACTTAAGCAAAACCCCAGATAGGAAAACACAAAAAAACACTACAGTAAAATCACAGAAATTGCTACTAGTCACTCAAAATGGAAAATAATCAGTTCCCACAATATTTTTTTCTTTGTGTCCAAGTCATCTTCTGGAAATACAAGATTCTCTCCTATAAAAACATGCATCAACAGCCCATTTGGTGTTATCTTTAACACAGAAATTATTGAAGAGGTTGTCTTTGGCCAGTTCCATTCTTTCTCTTTGTCACCCAGCCTTGTATTTGTTCAGCAGATAACATCAATGTGTGTACTTCTTCCCACCATTTGCCACCCTCCAGGTGCCACCACCACAGCTTGCACAATCCATAAGCCCACAGGAAACAACCTCTGGATTGTATAGACTATCAGTAGTGCAAAGCATTACACTCAGAGGATAACAAAGGTGCAACTGAATATTTGACTGCTCAACAACAAAGCTTATGGTCATTTTGAATCTATGTAGCAGGTAATTTACCATGTTTCAAAACCATTTACTGTTCAACTAAGAAAGCAGAGACCTTATTAATTTTTTTTTTTTTTTTAATATTTTACTGCAAATTTTACAGAACTGGGACATCCATTGCGGTTGCTTTTTTGTTCTTGTTGTTACTGTTGGTTTTCTTTTTTCATTTAAAACTGAAAGATTCTGATTTTGACTCAGTTCCTGGAAACTAATACTGACACTGCAGAGAGAAGTCTGATGTTATTTTAGTTGACAGTACTTCTGTGAGGCTGAAAAGGAGCAAGGATGTGTTTTGTTTCCTAGGTATCTCCTCTGTGTACTAATCTCCCTTGGTACATTCTTATTCACTATCTCATGTGACCACTTTGCTATTGAAATATCCTCTGAATCCATACATTTGAGGGAATATGAACATTACTCCCTTTAGCAAATTTCATTTATATGTGCAAGAAATATTCCAACTATGAACTTAAAGTTTTTGCATTACTGTTGCTGGGAGTTTTCAGAGAGGCACTAGCTGTATCAAAACAAACAAACAAACAAACAAAAACAGGTCTTCACTGTGTGATTAGATTTGTCTTCTAAATGGCAAAATGATAAAACAATCTTGATGTCAGACAAAGGGTAGATTACTGTCCAAGTTTGTTGGTTTGTCTGAACTAGAATCAACTTCAGTGTGTTAATGAGAGATAATTCCTGAGTAAGAATGAGTAAATCTTGTTTAGTCAGTGCCTTCCTCACCAGGGTATGTTTTATAGCCAGAGTGCCTTCAGCTGGCTTTAAGAATAAAGTCCTAGTCAAGCCTGAGCTAAAGATTTCTTGAATAAGAGTGTGTTGTTTGGAGCTCAGTGACATTTCACCTCTATTTTGACCATTGATTAATAGAGTGTGTTTATGCCCCTTCCCTCTTATTTGTTGGACGAAAACTCTGACCTTCTGAACAAGATGGGAAAACAGTTCCATCAGGGACTGAGTAGTACTGTAGAAACTAAAATGTGTGTGAGAGAGAGTGTGTGAGTGGGAGAAAATGCTCTCTTCTGTTTCCTGCCGAGTTGATGGTGAGGCTGGAGGAGACCCAATTCCTCCAAGGGAGTTTATTTAAACTGTGATACTAAAGTTATTCTGAAAAGACAAATGGCTGCTCTGACAGGACTCAGCTGCTTTATTGACTGCTGCTACAAATTTTGCTCTTGATTTAAACCCTCAGTCAAAAGAGTACCTTGAGCGAAGAACCTGAGCTTGGGGTGCTGTTAGAAATTGGGAAAGGACTTAGGGTGAAAGGAACTGACATCAATGTGAAGTGTGTCTTCTCCAAAAGGAATAAGCACTTTATTTTAGTGGTGCCTCATGGTTAAGACTACAGCATCAGAATGGATTTTGCAGTATGGAGATGGCAGAATGAGTCACTTGGTCTGAGACATAGTTGACAGGTATACGGGCCTTCAGGCGGTCTCTTTGCTCCTCATATTCAAACCCCATTTCAGGAAGGTTTGCTCTTGCCCACACCACCGTGCCCACAACAGTCTTGGCCCATATCCCTGAAGAAGGCTCAAATATTGTCTGCATAACTGTCATGGCAGCAGCCACACCCAGGACTGTGCTACCAGCTAAGGACTATGGTTGGGGATATGCCAGCACAGCACTTTTGCAATGATGTTGCTGTGTTTGCTAACAAAGATTCAACCTAGCAGATGCCAGGTAGGATGACCAATATACAAGATACATGCCATTTTTGGAGGAAAATGGCCTCAAAAAAGCTGTTTAATCTTGTTTCCAGGGGAAGTTCAGGTGCTTTTAACTTCCATATGAACTGACACATAGCCTGTGTCCCTCCCAAATGTTGAATCTCTTTAACTAGGATGGTCAGAGATGTCTAAAACCTTCAGTTCCCAGAAGCTCCCCAACAAAGAGGAGCAGCAATGTGGACAGCTAAAATAAGGTTCCTGCCAAGATGAGGCCATGACCTTGTTAGAAGCCACAGGGCCTGCTCAGGAAAAACACCTCATACTACTCAGCTTCAACTGGATCCCATGCCTTCAACCAAACAGTACAACTATCCCATGACAAAAACCAAGGAGAAACTAGGCGAACTTCCAGTTCTCATACAAATATGTATTCAACTCTGATGCATACTTCTACTCAGTCTTCAGTTTACAGAAAGACGACACCAAACCTCAAAACCTCCCATGGTCACGGCAGTGGAGACCACTGAGGTGGTGAGCATCTGAAGGACTGTGATGTAGAAGGGCTGGAAGTTTCCCAGTGAGTTTTCAGAGTAAAAAATGCAATACAGTCTTGTAGACCAACAGAATCAAGTTTAGAGGCAGGGGATATGCAAAAATATACCAAAAATAGTATTTTCTGCTGAGGATCAGATTGTATCATAAAATGATTCTTTTTTTTTTTTTCCTGAAAATTGTTCAGAATTAAAAAATCAACCACAAGAAGGATTATATTGTGGACATTTTTTTCCTTTGCCCTTTAGACTTCTGTGAGAAGGGCAACAGACCAAGAGGATACTCAGGATTGTCTGGCAGAGGAAGTGAGCTGTCAAGCTGGGGATAATGCAGACACCAAGCTGAAGAAAAGTTTTAATATGCCAAATTTCTGTGAAATACATATATATATATAAGTACCAAGGAAAAAGAGTTTTATAAGGTAAATATTTCACCTGTGGTAACTCAGAGAGGTTTGCATACTCTGAATACTTCAATGTCTGTTCTGAATGAATATTGTCAGCTGGAAAACTGCATTAGCAAGGGCTAGAGGAAATCCAGAACAAAGGTCTATGTCCTTGAGGTCATGCTCAGGGATCCCAGTGCACCTGAGAATTTATTTGGGTTTGCCAGACCTGACTGCTGTCCAACCTCTTTCTTAGGAAAATGCTGGGTAGCTGTTCAGCAAGAACATATGAGAAACTCACCATAAAGAAAACGAAAGTGGGTATCACGTCCTGGTCATGGCATAGCTGAAGTCCCATAAGTAGAAAAACCTGTTCTTAGCATTACTGGAAACTAATGCTACTGCTTCATTGGTATCATGGTGACATTTCTGAATTCAATCAGGGTGAGTAAAGTGGTTTCAAATCCTTCATTAATTCCTTCTTGCTGTCCCCATCCTCTCTGTGTACAGGCTCATTAGGATCATTCTTTCACAAAGGGAAGAAGAGGACTTAGAGGGTGGAGTAAGAGAAATTAGTAGCCAATTGTCCTTCTGAACACAGACTGCAAAATATTAGCCTCCTTCTTCAACAAGAGACAAGAGGAAATACCAAGGAAAAGCAGTTAAAGGTCACAAAATGGCACATTTTTTGTGTAGTTTAGTAGAAGTATGTGAAAACAACTGTAGAGAATGGATAAATTATGTTTTAACTTCAGGCTGAGCTCAGAATTTTCAACAAAAAAATCTACCTTCCCAATTTATAACTGATTCTGTCACAACCATACTGTATGCTACTGCGATTTATTAGCTGACGATGGTTTTGATTAATCAGCGTGAAAGTCATCCTCAATAAAGAAGTCATAACGAGACATAAGACAAGATCATCCCTTTTGTTCCTTGTCCCTCTTTCCTCGGGATCCTTCACCTCCTGTCCTATTAGAAATGTCAAAGTTTATGTGCACACAAGCTGAGAGAATAAAACAGCAGCATGCCAGTGGAAAGTTTCTGTTCTCTGCAGAAGATAAGGCCACATATTTTGACAAACAATTACTCATCTGCCATCAGAGCATGAAACAATAGAGAATTATTATATATTAGGTATGGCAAAGAAGCTTTTAGGCTGTTTTCAGACAAAGGCCTGATCACGTGTGACTTCAGTTTATTCTCAAATATTACTGGCATAGTTCGTGTTAAACTATCATTAAACTCAAGTTTATTAAACAAAAGTTTCATGTGCATACATTCCTGTGCCAGTAATACTTGGGGGAAAATTAGAGATGAGCTCGGCAAAGTGGTAGAAAAACCTCTGTTATTAATAAGCACAGTAACTGTAAAGGCATTTGGAGTACACCTTTAACACACACAAATCCATGTACTCTTCTTTTTCACTATGGATTTCCTATATTATTAAAAGATTTAATAAGCAGAATCATAGGCAGAAAGAAATCACCTTGCCCTCCAGTGCAGATATTTAAGGAATGTGAAGCCATGAGCAGGCTCATGAGCAAGTCTAACTTCCTCCATTGGAAGTGTTTGGTGAAGTCTCAGAAATCCTAATAGGAGAATGGGCCCAGAAAAGTGCTCGTATTTCAATCCAAAGCCAAATTTCGTGTCAAATATTTTCACAGCTATGTGTTGCATTACATTTCTGATGACACTACCCTCTTTTTTTTTTTTAATATAATGAGAAATGAATATTAAATTTGAATGTGCTGCTGGAAAATAGGCATGGACTGTCAGCTAAAATTCATGGTACAAAAACCACCCTCCATTATGGTTACATATCTGTACCCCTTCGACCAGCATAACGTATATAATCACCTGATGCTGACTGAATGCAAATTTCCACCACTGATCACGTACTGCTCATTGTTTGCAAAGGACTTATTATCAGAGAGTTTCACAAAAAAACTCAGTAGACAACCCTCAATATTGGGAAGAAAAAAAAACAACACCTCTATCTTTCCACAAACATTTCACAGCAGGGAATATGAATCTTATCAAATGTGTTCTCTCAAATGATTTGCTCAGATACACTGAGGTGTTTTCAGATTATTAAAACTGAGCAGTATGATTTCCACACCAGGTTTTCTGCCTCTGTTCTCAAGATGAGTATAGAGGTCTCATCCAAAAAAAGATGCATTAGCTGAGTGAGACCAACAGGATGCCGTCTTGTTGTACGAGGTGCAGAAGACACCAACCTTCTTACAGCAGGATTCTGACTTTGGTTCCTAGTAACTTCAGGAAGACTCCACTTCATCATAGAAATGTCTGTATGTTTATTTTACATCATTTCTTACAGACTAGCTTTTCAACAAAGTATTGTCTGTATATAGAATTGTATCCATTAAACTAGAGATTTATTGTATGCATCAAAGAAAAGTAAATAACTGTAAAGTGCATTAAATTTCTAAGTAATGATTGCATACACTAAACCCACAATGGCTGATATGGTTGTTTCATGTCTGCAGACATAGAATGCTGAATCCTGATGTAATTCTGCATTGTCCTGCACCCATGAAGTGGGTCAGATGCCCTCGAGCGCCAAACCAGATCCTTGGCAAGGTGGGAAGAGGGAACATTTTCCACTACAGTGGCAGAAGGGTTAAGATTTCCATGCCCGTGTACTATCAACAATGTCATTAACTTGTTTTCATTTCTTTCTTGTTTTCATTCTCTTCTAATACTGTTGTTCATTTTCAGATTCCATTTTTAATATTTTTAATTCAGTTTTAATATCCTCCACAGGAATTTAAAAACAATCTACTCTTTAAAACTTAATTGTAGTGTTTGTTATTCCATAAAAATACATTTTACATTTTCTGATCCAATTTTATGAAGTAATTGGATAATAAATGTATAACAAGAACAACAAGGCCCTTATTAACTTTTTTGTCATTAAACTGACTTAACATTTTAGAAAGAACAATAACTTTTCCAATAACATTCCCAAACAGCGTTTATATTGCAATGCACTAAACCAATTGTATAAAAAGATGCTGTCTTTCTTGGATAGTGAGATGGAAATTTGTCATTATTTACCTTTCCCCGGGCAAAACCAAGTGCCTGCAGTTCTTTCCAAGAAGGGACAGTGCCCCCTCCTGCTGCAAACAACTCAACAACCCTTCAAGCATAAAGGAGGAATCCCACTCAGCAGCGATGCCAGCTGCTCTCCATGCTGAGCCTCTTGTTCCTGAGCAGGCAGATGGTGCAAGGCCCATCACCCTGTGTGCCACTCAGCTCAGGGCACAGCTGGAAAATCCCACCTCCTGGCCATTTCCCTGTCTGGATGGAGGCCACATAGAAGTTCTGGAGACATCACCAGCTGATTGGGAAGCGCGTTGGGTAAAGGACAGAGCAACCTGCTGTAGCTGTTGGTGTCCCAACATTCATTGCAGGGTAGTTGGACTAGATGATCTTTTAGGGCCCCTTCCAACTCAAACAGTTCCATGATTCTATGATTCTGAGCCCTACCTAGGAACAGATGGGTGCATGATTAAGTCCAGCCCTTACTATTGGCCCAAGTACCCCTTTGGCACCTCATGCTGCTTTACAACTTCCTCAAGCCTCTCAGTTCCTTGTCCCAACCACCTAATACTCTTTCCATACATTCCAAAATGCAGCTGAAATCTGGACAGCGAGAAACCTGAGCAGTGCACTTGTGGAGCCCCCCCAATTATTCACAACACCTCGCAATACAACGTAAGTGGGTGCTCCAGAAATCATTGATTTAACTTTCCTGTCTCCCAGTCAGCTGAAGATATGTCAGTGTAAAATATCTTCTGGCTGAGTAAGAGCTGTTTCCAGCTTTCTGAGCAGCATAGGAGAACTGAGCCATGGCCTGGCTTCTCATCCCAGTTCTCCTCACTCAAATTGCACATCCAGCTCAAGGAGGAAGCTTTAGATGTGTGCCTGCCCTTAATCGTGCCAGCAGTGTTTTTGAAGTCATGGAGGACTTTATGCTAAATGCTTCTCTCCCACAGTTCTAAAATAGCCACTAACACAGTAAGCAACAAATGACTATGGGGCTTCTCAAGCAGCAGAGCACACGCTGGTCCTGTCTCAATGGAAAAAAAAAAAAAAAAAAAGAGAGAGAAGAATTTTGCCAAGGTTTGAATGGGAGAAAGAGCTTGGGGCTGACCATGCAGCAAAGGGTTTTGTTTGTTTTTTTTTTAATGTCAAGCAAATGCAATTTATAAGCCGTTGTCCACAGGGTTTTCTATTCAAAAGTAGGTGTAGTAGGTCGAAAATCAAGAGACCAAAAGGCACAGGTGACAACAATCTGAGCACAGGACCATTGTGTTGGGCCCAGCCCCACTGCCCCAGCCACAACACTGTGAGGAAGTGCCACACAAACAGAGGAAGCAGAATTCGGGCCGAGAAGGATTTAGTAACCGCATTACTACGCTCTCAGCACTGATGCCTGCAGAAGATAAAACCTGGGAAAAGACCTCGGGTTCCTACTCCTTATTGTTGCTACCGGGGATTTAGCTTGTATGTCTGAACTGTGTACATATTTCACTGGTTTAGGTGGGGCACCGCCGGCGTATTTGTACGGGCTGGGACAGTGACAGGACTGCTGATGTTTACAGTAACAGGTTAGAGGGACTTTGCCAAAGCATTCTTAGTTTTTAAAATGATTGGGGCGACCTAGCCCCCTTCCCCCTCTCCATTGTTACTTCGTCTGCGGGATTTACGGAAGAAGGAAATGGTAAATTACAAGAAAAAAAATAGTATTTATCTTGCCAGGACATGTTGCTTTGAACTCGGATGATATTAACATATCAATCAGATTCGGTGATACGTTAAACAAGGTTGTCCCTGGTTTATGGTTCACTGAGTCTGGGAGCTGAACTGTGGCTTTGTCTTCCTCTGTCTGAATCCTTCACCAGAGCACACCACATTGGTAGCCAGCACTAGCAGGGATTTGTTTTGTCTTGTTGACCCAAAATGAAGCCCATTTCCATTGAACTTCCAGTGAATATTTGCCCAGGTAGATATGTTTCAAAACAGTGACAATGGCTGAAAATCCTTGGAGGAAGAAATATAAGACTAAAGAACACAATCAGAGGCTACGAGTGCACTATTTAGAGTAGTCTTGTGAGAGGAAATATTTTCAGATGACATTTCCAGTTCCCAATCAAAGCTTGGCCAATTACATGGAAAATTAATTTAGAAAGGAAGCATTAATTCGTTTTTTATATGCATGTTAATTCCAAAATTTCATGAGGCTTCAAATATTTGCCTGCTCCACTCGGCCATTTCCTGATTATGAAATATTCATTATTTCACACAAACTCTTCAGGCCAGGGACAGCTTAATTTCACTACATGGCTTCCTCTGGGGATGGCTAGGAACTTGTTTCTTGAGTGTTAAATGGCAGCACTGAGCTGGGTAGTGATTTGAACTGGTCTGCACTGGATTTATCATGCTAAGCAGCACACCAATCCTCTGGCTACAAAGAACTAAACAAAAAAAAAGGAGAGAGAGCGCAAATCAAGCAATTCCCACAGGTGGTAGCCTGGAAAAAAATCTTATTGTCTTCTTTCTTTTCTCTGTTAGGAAATGGCAATAGATAACAAAATGAAGAAATATATCCAAAGAATCTTTAACCTCATTTGTTTCTGTTTGCAGAATGATACTCCATTTTATAAGTAATCAGTGAAAACAGATACTGCTAAATAAATTGCATAGTAACCAAATAAATAATTTAATAAATGATAACGGTGCTCACAAATGAAGTTAATCCTCAGAGCTTTAAACAAATATATAAATTGAATTCACAAGTGTGATCCTTTTCTGAGAGCTACAGTGAAATCTGAAGGGTGTCATAACCACACCATTTACTCTAGACAAGTTGCACGTGCATTGCTGTTTGGAAAATGGAATCAGTTGTTGGAAAAGTACTTGTACTTACTGCACATAGAAACACTCTACAGTTCATCAGCAGACAGACCCCATTAGGCTCACGATCCACTTTTTATGCAATTAGGTTTTACACTGACAAGGTATTACAAAATAATTAGAAAGGGATCTGGAGTTAAAAATTAAAATGATGGAAGTTCAAAGTTTGGGATCACAGTTCAGCAATAACTCTCTGGAAGTAAAAGGGAGGAAAACTCCAAACAATCTGATATAAGAAAACACAAGTTTTGCAGAAAATGAAGTTCAGTTTCCTGCGGCTTTGTACCTTGTGGTTGAATTGTCCTAAAGCTAATAAGATGCAAACTCTGATTGAAACTCTTCCTGTGGTTGAGGTGACTATTGGTTCTTGTTTCCCTCAGATGTGGATTTTCTGATGGCCAGTAGTCATGTTTTATTCCTAACAAAATTTTTCCCTCAGCTGAAAAATAAGGCAGGCCTCTCCGCTCTTTTCAGATACTACTTTTTACCAAGGAAGGAATAAGCTAATGTGTTGGGACTTTTCACTAATATAGATTGAGATTAGTCTGAAAATTCAGAAGTTTTGGAGGATTGAAAGCACCATAATAATATACACTTCTGAAGGAAAGCATATTAGAAGTCCAAGAATCTTGTTTGCATTTGCTCTTGTCTCTAAGTTCTCCCTCATCTGCAGATTTGCATATGAAATACTACGTGTATCATCAAGGTGCATGTTCTTTTTATAAGTAAGAACAACTGTGATAATAGTGGGGAATAGAAACCCAGCACAGTCATGCCAAGAGGGGAGCTCACAGTAGGCAAGCTACTTTAAGCAGATATAGCCGAAGCAGAAAATAAGTGCTACAATAAATAAATTTTAATTGTAGTGTCTTCAGGGAGTATCTCACGTTTTATGTGAATTTTCTTTCTTTAAGAAAAGAGCAGGAGATGTCCAAAGTGACAATGTCTAAAAGGATACAGGAGGACACATCTTCTGCTTCTGTTTTCCCTTACACCTGTATTCTAGAAGACTGACAGTATTTCAGCATTTCTGTCTTAGAAAAAAATGTCTCCTTTCTCAGCCTATGTCTGAAATGTAGTTATATCCACTACTGAAATGAGACAAACAGCCATATTAGCTTCAAAAAGTGCTTTACTAAAACATCTACACAGCAGTGGTAAAGGCTGTACAGCCAAAATTTGCTGTTTGTGTTGAGTGTAAATGAGGCCTCTAAGACTTTCCAGGACAAGATAAGGCAATGCCAACTCCTATTTTCCTACACTGACAATAATTTAGCGTATGCTTTAAAAATTAAAGTAATCTAATGAATTCAAAAATGTATTTTATCTGGTGAGACAAACTTTTACAATGGGGAAGGATTACCAGACTTGTAAGAATTCCTCTTGGCCACAGGAGATTCCACAACTAAATGAGATTAACAAATTTTGACTATGTTCCTCGGGGGGGAAGAAAGTACTAGAGTTCATATATACTGCAACTATGGTTTACCTCAGTCAGTAACACCAATTATCTTTCATAACCTTTGCTTCATTTTTTTTCCTAGGGAGGTCACTTCTTGAACCTTTGACTCATGGCATCTGGCTGGGAGCTAGGAATATATTTGCAGGCTCTTAAGATGAAACTTCATCATCAGAACTAGGGATATTTTTGGAAACTTTAAGTCAGAATTAGCTTACCTGGGGATGCAGAGGTAGCTCAGAAGAAACAAAAACCTCCAGTCATCAGCTCAACTCAGCACTTCTCCATCTATCTTTCTTTTTTTAGAGGTATCAAAAGAGTTAAGGGAAGTCTGCCCTTGGCAAATTTGAAGCCAAGGCCTCAAAGATGGACTTTATTCCTGCCTACTAGAAGCAGCTGAACTTAGACATCCCATCCTATCCTCTCTCCAGGGAGTCTCAGACAGCACTCAACTTTCCACGTAGGAGTGTCAAAAGATCCTTTCTGAGATAATCACACCTGGTGTCTGCAAAGAATGTAAAACAAAGAAGACCAAATGGGATCTATTAAGTATCATCTACTTAGCATCTAGTTGGCCCCACTGCCCCACAAGGGTCCTGAATAAAAATTAAATGCAATTCATAGTATTACGTTGAGGTTTTGAAACCAGTTATTGGAAATGGACACCTCTGTTCTTCGTGTGTTCTTCTGCAAAGAACGAGCAAGTACCAGTGCCAGCCTCCACAGGACATACTGCATCCCATCTGATGGGAAGCCCTTGTCTCCTTCCCACTGCTTGATCCACCTGGACTACAAAGGCCTTGGCAAGAATGAGTCAGCACAACATTTCCATGTAATTTAACGGAGATTTTAATTACCAGCCAAATCAAACAGCAGAGTGCTCAGGCAACATACAATCTGCTCAGGAATTCACCACCTGCCTGGTTCAAAAATTATAAGCAAAACCACATTGTTTTATAGGTTTCAGAAGAGAAGAGAGATGAAAACCAGTAAGAATTTGATTGCTTTTGCTTGCAGCACGCATTAAAAATCTGTAGCAATATTTGAACAGAACTACTCTGGCAAACTGCAGCTTTTTGGTGGTTCAGACTGCAGCTTTGGGTCCACCCCCTGCACTTTCCCAGAGATCAGTTGGATAAAAGCTCAGATTGTTCTGAGAATAAAGCCCATCTTGTATAGCTAAGGACCTTGTGGACAAAAATTATGTAAATGTCAAGGACACAGAGAAAAAGAGAAAAATTAATATAGCACAGACAACTTATTTCAAATATTTTGTAACTTCATAGTGCTTGACTTGCATGAAAAATAATGTAGCTGTTAATTCCCTTAAAAAAAAAAAAAAAAAAAAAAGATTGAGACAGTACTGGAAGGCTTCATGGGTAGTCAACAGGTCCCAAAAACTTAGATTCACAGCACAGCCTACAGTTGCCCTAATCTACTTTAGCATTTGGTTATAGAGTGGAAGACTATTGTCTATGTCCAGCCATGGAAGGGATATGAGAGAGATCATGAGAGTACATTTCAAAGTTATTTGTTAGACAGCAAATGAAAGATGAAAGTTGAGAAAGCACAATTCCATCACAGAAGAAAAATGTATTTTCTTGCTGGAAACTCTGCTGGTCTTGTTCTCCCTGGCTTCTCTAGCCATCCCCACATCTGTTCCTACTTACTCTGCCCCCATTTTCTCACTGGGAAGCATCAGACAATCTTACTGCAGGCACAAGCAGCTGTTCCAAGTGTCTTCAAGGGAATACATTCTTATTTGTGTTTGTGTTCTACTGGGTGTCCTTATGTTACAGGCGAGACCAGGCCCACATGTGTCCCAGGCCTCCACTCAGCAAAATGAAGGAGATCCCTCTGTACAGAAGTGCCTAACTCTCACGTATACATTTAATTGTGAGAACTTGTTCCACTCAAGCTAGAGGAACTGCGGTGGTTGTCACTGTCTTGTCCTAATCCAGAGCCTGAGACCTGTGTGTAGTGCTTGCCTTTGACATCAGTGACCAAAAAAGGCATAGTAATTATAGAGCAAAGAGAAAAAGTATGATGGCAAGACTTTCTCTCAATCTTTTTCAAGATTATTTAATTAGAAATTGTATTCCTCATTCTGTTAAGCTCTCAAAATTCAGCGTAAGAGATAGCCAAGCTGTCTCCAGAGACTCTTGCTGCGTCTTACACATGCTCTGACCCCATCTGTGCTAGCAGTCCCCTCAGGCACTTCAGTTGGTCATGGAAACCTGTTCTCCTCCTTGCCCTAGCTAGGCCCTCTAGGTGGCTCAGGTGTCTTTTGCAGAGAAAACAGAGCGCAACCACTCTGAGGTGAAAAAAATGCCCGAAAATGCAACCAACGCCCATATTTGCGTATTGCTTGTGGGTAAATGATTGCGATCTATGGGAGGAATAGAGAGCTGGCATGGGCAGGAGAACAACATCATAAGACCAACAGGTTGCTACGCAAAATAATGACTTAATAGGTAGTGCCTGTAAGCATTTGTTATATTAATTAATTACAGTTAACCTGCTTTGACTATTAGGGAGCTTTTCACTCTGTTAGAAACAGCAAGTACTCGGTGTGCAACAAAGTGACCAAATGTAGAAAATCATAGTGTTCTAATCATAGATCTGAAAGAGAAGAGTGTTAATGCTAGCTCTTCTTTTTTAGGAGAAAAAGAACTGGCAGGATGGGATGTTTCCCACTCAACGTGCATGCTCAGGCAAGCTGAAGGACTGTGTAAAGCAGGCAACTGGGAAGGGATGAGTAAGTCCTATCCATTCGGAGATAAAACAAGGCTGGGTTTTTGTTATTTTTTTATTATTATTATTATTATTATTATTATTATTATTATTATTATTATTATTGTTATTTTACCTGGGATAGTCTAATGTGGAAACTGCCAGTCCTTCTCCTCTCACTACTACTTTGATGTTCATTTGCTTTAATTTTTTTCTCCTGTGATGAACAGCAGAGATTGCCAGGAATTATTTGGAAGCTCAGCAGCCAAGCAGAAAGAACTGGGAATTTGTTACTCAAAATGAATCCTTTGTAAGTATCATCTACAGTCATTCCCTAGCTTCACTGTCACAGGTTGAAGGGCAGCACACACAGTGCGATGGCTACGTTTATAACAACACATATAATACATGCATATAATACATATATGCATACATACTACATAAATATATATATATGCTACCTATAATACAGCAAAATATCGCCACACTGGAATCCTTCCTGCAGACTCAGTCCCCATCTCAGAGCGGGTCCCCCCGGCCTGAGCCAGGAGCCCGCAGGGAGCACTAGGTGGCACTGGAGGCACTGAGTTTTGGGGGGCACCGCGGTTACTGAATGCTTCCAGCGCCATCTGGTGGTGCTTTGTTTTCGAGACAGCAGAAGACAGACAGAAGTTTGCTCTTCCTCAAAAGTGATCCGAGCAGGACAAACCAGAGGGACTGCGATGGGAGTTACAAGGATCGAAAGACCCATATCATACATCCATGTATTCTCCCACCTCACCAAAGGTCAGGATGGTATCTCATGCTGCATGAACACACAGGCTGGCTAGCAAAGCTTTTCTTCCAAGCTACAAACTTATTCATTCCAGACCCCGTTCTTAGCTTGTTTGACCTGAAATGTTCTTTAAACAAATAATCTCTTATTTTACTTCCATAGAGTATTCCTCCATAGAAAAGTGCATAGTTTGTGTATGTAAAACTATAGATGACCCCTTGCCGTTTCCTGGGCAGCTGCCATTCCCAGGCTGGAGGCACTGTGAGACAGGTAAACACCGAGTTTCTTAAAAGCAGGCATCCATTTTACATTTGTAAGACTTTCATGCTGCTGGAAAGGCTGAAGGACTCATCTCAGTCTTACTCACATTGAGGCTGGCGTCACAAGTGTCAGCCTCAAACAGTTTTAACTTTTTAGGGGTTACTTTTGCTTCTGAGCATGTTAACTGATGCTGCAACAGGGTCTGGCCAGTAATGTGACAAGGCAGAGCGCTTCTGGCCCAGGACTGGTGCTGGGGCAACTTCCAGCAAAGCCACTCCCCCAGACCAGCTATGGACAAAGACCTCCTCTGATCCCTGCTGAAAGGAGTGTTGTGGTCTCCACTGTCCTTCCTGGGATCACCAGCAGTGGTTCACCAAAGCCAAAGTTTAGATGACCCTTGGGAAGCTTGCCAACAATTCATTCACACTGTCACCATCAGGCATGCTACTGCTGGGGGCAAGGATGGAGGGCTTGTGGGTGAACACCAGGACAGAAGGTGAGCAGCTCTGCAAGCTGCCAGACCAAGCAGAAAGGAGAAGAAAGCGGACCAAGCTCACCAGAAAAACTCAGAAATAACTGCAAAACTGTTGATCTACCTCAAAACGAATCCTCTCGCACTCATAGTGAACACAGAATTTGCATCAGAAATCCATACAGCTGTTTGGAAAGGGGAACGTTGCCCTCAGGGACAAATCCACTCCCTAACACCCAGCCTCAGCGTCTCCCTCATGCCTGGCCAAGATCCTCCCCCTCACGAGGAAGAATCCTCCCCCCGAGGCGCCTGAGCAAGAGTGGAGCAATCCCGAGGAGGCTGCTTTATTAAATTAAATGTCCTCGTGGGAGGATGCAATCCAGGGGCTTTTTTTCTTTTTCTTTTTTTTTTCTTTTTTTTTTTTCTTCCTTTTTTTTTTTTTCACATGAATCTCCCTTCTAAACAACAACAACAACCAAAAAAAAAAAAAAAAAAGGAATTCTGCTTTTGTGTGGCAGAATTCAAACCAAAATTTCTCTCTTAGTTCTTTTTGATGTTCTAAGTTGAGCGTGCATAAAAAGTAACAGATTTTCAAAATCAGGTAGTCTCTTCCTTCAGATCTGATTACTCCCTCCAAGACCGTCGTTGGGATGGTGTAACGTGGAGCCATATTTTAAGCAGAACTCTCCAGTGAAAACAATGAGGAGAGTCCTGCCTAAATTAATACCACAACATGTCTCATAGAAAATAAATAAAAGATAAATCAAGGCAAGTTCATTTCGTTTAGGCCAAAAGTGGGAGTTCTGCCTTGAAGAAAAAGCATAGAAATTTGCTCTTGTTCTCTTCTAAAAGAAATTAAGAAATACACCCTAAATTATCAAGGCAGACAAATGTTTGTATATAAGTAGCCAGGACTACATCCCTGGAATTCAGATGAGGATTCTGTGCCGATTTAATATGCAGATTTCTATACAACGTATTCAGAAGAAATTCTCAAATCTGACATTCTTTACTTTCTACAGCCTGCATTTTTTTTACTTCAGTCACAGCAAACCCCTTTACAACACTTTATTTTTTTTCCTGCACCGTTCTTTGCATGCTGCTGATAGGGTCACTAATATAAATCATCGTTGTAGAAGCCCCTTAGAAGGTCTATATTTTTGTAGAGTGTTTTACTTGTTCTGTCCTGTTCTGTTTATTGGCCAGCTGCAAACTGTATCTTTATGGTACATTTATGGTCTGAAAATTCACTCTAAAAATAGCAACATGAGGTTTGGGGTTTATGATCACTTTGTGACTCAACATTCTTGGTTTAAGTTTTCTTTAAAACCTGCTTTCCTAACCTCATACAATATAAATTCAGTACAGGGTACAAAGGCCAAGCTATATTATCCTAGTAATAAATATATAGTAAATAAGCAAATACACAGTAAATAAAGAAAAAGCAGAAGATCAAGTCACAATGCTCCAGTGCAGCTTCAGTAACAGAAGTTTGCACTATCATCTGCATGGCTATGGAGACAATTACTTCACACAATTACTTCTAGACTGCATTTCAAGCTTGGGTTCCAGCACATGCCTAATCTCCAATTCTTTTCATGTCCACATTATCTGGACACTAACACCCAAAATACAGGAGCGTCAGACAAGCAGAGATTTGAAGCCACACTATCCCTTAGCCCAGATTCAAGCACATGCCAACCCACAGGCTGTGTAAACTCAGATGAAGCTAGCTACTCTTATCACCATGCAGTGACATTACATTTTTGACGTAAGCAACTCAGTCCAAGAGCCTTCTAAAGGGGTTGGTGTCTGCAGCAAGACACTATAAGTTAAGCAGGTTGCTGAACTATACTTCAGGGCCAGAACTGCAGACATACAGATAAAGTACATTAGTTTCAGGCAGTTTTCTGGCTTGTGTTCCACCAGGGAAGGGAGATGCACCTACCTGGACCAAAATTTCCTGATTCTTTTTAGACCAAATGCAATTTCTACCTCTGTCTTAGGTTGCACTCAGCAATTATACACTTCAGTCAGAAAGCCAATATGTAAAAGTTCATGATTGTGGCACGGGAAATAGATTTGTTTAAACTAGTGCCATTTTCTAGTGTCATTTTTACCCAGTGGTTAATTACACCTTTGTACTCCCCATTTAATGGTCATACTTTTCATAAGATGGAAAAGATAGGATGACAAACGGACTTTCTGTACTACTTTTGTTCATTATTTCTTTGCAGTTCTTGAAGATGCCGAGCAAAATGGTAACACTGAGAAGAGAGTCTGTATCAGTGATGAACAGTGTGAACACCTCTTCCTACCAAAGGGTATTCACTATCCCTGTTGTACTATCCTGCAGTTATGCTATTCAAGCATTTTATGTTTACCAAGGTTTGGACATTGTTTTCATCCAGTTACATTCAAGACTTTCTGTATAGAGAAACCTAATGATCCTTCTAGTTGAAAGAGATATAGAAGAAAAATTGGCACTGCACTATAGATAAGAAAAATGAAGAGAAAAGGCTCAAGTTGAGATGTCAACTACTGTATGGAGCTCTTTCTCACATATGTAAGGACACCAGTGTAGTCTGGGCTTTAAATTACTTGCTTAAAAGAAAATCAATATCAGAAAAGTAAATAGAATTACAAAGTTTGTGATTCTCTGGCTTTGATGAGACCCACAGTCTCTTCCTCTTGTTCTCCTCCAAACACAGAAGACACCTTAACTTTCTCTGGCATGCAGAAATTCTCATTTATATCCTCCAGTGGCTTGTCTCACTGTCCTTTTGGAGTCTAAATACCTTTCCTTAAAAGAAGAAAAAGGTCAGATTTATTAAAGGCTTCACAACTCTGCCCATGACTACCAGGTTGTTGCAATGCAATGACTCCAGGAGATAGGTCTACAGTCCTAGTGTTAAGGAATGCAACCCGAGCTTTTGCCGGCACAGACATGTCACTGATGCTACTAAAACAAAAACTTGAGCTAAAATTTGTTTCAAGTCTTTACTTGCTTGCTATGGAAAGTTTGCTGGCAGCTGTTGTCATCATTAGCCTTGTGGCGATGTTTTTTTCTGAAGTGTCTTGTGTCTTATTGAAGCTTAAAGCTTGTTAAGTTGGGAGGGGACCTTGGGTGATCTGCCAACAGCAGACAATAAAGTGTTCTCTTCTCCTGTTGTAACAGAGTTGTAAGTTTTGGTTTATGGATAATGGCAGCTACACACAGTAAATGAAAGCACACACAAAAAAAGAGGAAAGCATGAGGCTTTTCTCTTAAGTAGTCCGTTTAGACCATTATAGGCTCCCCTAGGGTTTTAAATGAAATTGTAAAAACAACCTAATTTTTCACCATTAACTATTTTACTTTCCTAGTGGGCTAAGAGTGCGCATTTTAATAGCAACAATTCTCTCCAGGGACACAAGCTTTACAAGCTTTGAGATGTATTGTTACCACCCCACTTTGCTGTGGATCCACAGACCGGAAGGAAAAGATGTGGTCTGGAGAATTTGGAGTCTCCCTACTTGGAGAACTTCAAAAGCTGTTTGGATGGTCCTGGACAACCTGCTCTGGGCAGCCCTGCCTGAGTAGGGGGCTGGACCACATGTCTTGTGAGGTCCCTGCCAACCTCAACCCTTCTGTTATTCTGGGAGAACACCCCCTGCCTGGCTCCTGGAGGAACTCAAATTCGTTACCTGCATATATACTGTCCTCTGTTTTTTCCTGCTCACTATGAATTGATGGGATGGAGGGATGGTGGTCTAGGTATTACAGATAGCTCATGTACAGCATGTTTATCTTGTAAGCTGATAGAGAGCTGTATCCTGAAGTCTGCCAGGGAGCCCAGGGTGGAATTAACCTCTGAACCGTATCATACATCCCAAAGGAGACTCACAAGTACAGTGGCCTCACGTGGTGAAGCCGGCATACATGGCTGTCAGGGCCATGCAACACACTGCAGGACGTCTGGTATTTGTTGACAGAAAACACCAAGAATCATTTAAGCCCACCAGCTTTGGTACAGAGGTTCTCTCATGTGCCCTGCAAGCAGACTGGGAGGTTCTACCATTCTACACAGTCACGCAGCAGCCTCAGGCTGTTAGGTTTAAGTTCCAGTTCATTATCATACATCAGGCCCAGCAAAGGCTAATCACAGTAACATAATTAAAAAGCAACTGGGCACCTTCAGCAGAAAGAAAAAAAAAAAAAGAGAGAGAGAAGCCCAAGCAAGGAGTAGCATGTTTTACCCTTTGATTGTGGTTTTCCTTGTTTGCTTAAGTTGCTGGAACCCTTGAAGTTACATAAAGCAAGGGTGGCCAGGGACCGGCATTGTCTTAGCAGCAGGAGGAAATTAGACTGCAAAAGAAGTCTGGACCCATCACAAGGTTTGTGTGATTTAACACAGAGTTCTGTGGGTAAATCCTGGAATAGAAAAATTGGTTAAATGGGGGGTTTGGTTCCACGCACCTCCTCTCTCAGAACTGGAGCTTTGCAGGGGGCAGTTACCAGCAGCTCGCCATGCAGACTGCCCAGCACAGCAAGGCCGACAGAACGGCACGGCCTGGTGGCAGTGCCAGCAGCAGGGTCTGTGTTCACACAGGCACGTGCAGAAAGGTGTGTTTCCCCTCCACAGAGCAGAGTAGGCGAGGTAGAGAGGCAGCAGGCAAAAACCACTTCCTGTACTCCTAACAGTTTAATGATTGGCATACATAACTTAAAACTTATGGGCAATTCAGGAATTAATTGTCCGGGCACTTGGCTTCAATTCTAGTGTTAACATGTATTATAAAACATATGAACATTATGGAAGCGTTGCTCTATATGTCAGAAAAAGTACTGCAGAACAGGAAGGAAAGTCCTTTCCTCATCCATGCTTCATCTTAAGCAATCAGCTCCTCCCGCAGGCTCTGAGGAAACAGCATGCATGCTTTCAGCTGTCTCTCAGCTACACTGGAACAAGAAGCATAGAAATGCAATTTCACTTTCTTTACATCTGGCCTTTCCTGGTGTTCAAGGATTCAGTGTAGCTGGGCCCCAGCCCAGTTAGAAGCCAGCCCAGCCTCACAGAGGTCAGTCACCTGGTAGACGTTAACAGGTATCTCTGCAATTGCACTTTCTCCCAGCTGTCTTTCATCAAAAGGTCTATGTGCCTTTTGATCTTCCTGCATTATAAAACCAGATAAACTAATCAAGAAATGAAACACAAAAGACAGTTGAGCATTTGTAACAACTACTTCCCTACAATGTCTTTGAAAGGCCTGTGGTCTGATCCTGCCAACCTCAACACTGGAGGTGGTCCTACCTTCTCTTCTGACTCAAACATTTAAGAAAAAATGGACAGGTTTATTTCTTCTCATTTTCCTCACTGTTTCAGTACTTTTTTTTAGTCCTTCACACCTCAGTTTATACTTACTGAGATACTGAGGTAGGCAGGCTGCTCGATGGAAGGTCCTGCAAAGGACCCAGATAAGCCAGGTGAGCCATCAAAAGGAAGGGAATGCTATGGCTGCTCAAAGTTAGGCAACTGTCATGTTCTCAGGAGCTTTATTTCATTAAAAAAATGAGCCTAAATGGCTGTCCCAAGATAGATATTATGTCTTTCTGCTTTTGAAGTGTATCTAGAGCTCAGGTTGCTTTCCTCTGGTGCTAAGGGTCTGTAAGCAGCAGCAACATATGGATTTCAAACATCAATCACTGCTGGAAGACAATGAACAAAGAGCCATGCAAAAGGAAGGAAAGAACTCAGAGCCAAACTCAGGTCACATGCCATGTGAGATGACACCGGTTCAGTCTGTTCACTTGTCCTAACGAGGCCCTCCTGCCATCTGCCCACATATTTCTATCTCTCTGGTGTTGTTGTCACAGCAAGTCCTTCATTCTTTTGACAAAAAGCCACCTGAACTATTGTATGTGTATTGATTTGGTTGATTTGCTGCCGGTGTTGCTCAGAGCATCATTAATCTGATACAGAGAGCACTGCTTGAAAGGATTTGACTAAATACAATATCAAGTGTCACCCTGGGCTTTAGAATACAAAAAGTACAGATAGAACAAACAGAAAGGCTGTATTCACCCTGGTTTAACTTTTCCAGCTTTCTTAACAATTGCCATAAGGTTATTATCCCACTGCTAAATCTGAGGAAGATCTGAACCAAAACTGAAATGGGAAAAACTTGCTTGGATAAAGATGTTTTCTTGATTTCTTAAGCGTGCTGCTAGATTGATACTGCCAAAAATGCTGGTGATTGGAAACATTCACACAGCTATTTTTCAGATGCTGGAATTGTCTGGTTTATCTGAGGACTGCAACATACTTAGTAAAAGGTGCTGTTTCACTGTCACCCCTGATGTTCCCATAGCCTCCCTCCTATTCACATCGTGGACATTCAGGCGTTCAGTCGTGCCAATGGCAGCCAAATTCTCATAGCTTTAATGAATCTAAATATCTCCTAAAAGAAAATGTGTGAAGTAATTCAATGTGGTGACTTCTGCCTCACTAATAAACTTATATTTTTGTTTAAAAGGGCATCTCAGTTTGAATGATAGAATGAGCCAGATCCTGCCTTGTTTTTAAGCCAGTAAAGTGGTAGGGAGCCAGGTCACAGCTGAGCTTTTGCTTTCTTTCCCAGCACATAACTGGGATCTAGAAAATTCCAAAAAATGGGAGACGAGGGGAACAGAAGTGAGCAGTTTTGTTTTTTAAACCAATTCCAGTACCAGCTGAAGTCAACACCATTGTGCCACAAAATTCACTGAGACCAGAATGCCTTTTGTTGGTGCTTCTCCTCTTATTTAGCATTGTAAATGGCTATGACCGAGGAAAAAAGTTATTTTCGGAAGAAAACCCACCTGGTATTAGTGGTGACTCACGTAGTGTACCTATGACAAAAAGCAGCTCCTCTCTGTCACCAAATTATTGTTTCTCACTGGCATTAAGAAAACAATCTGAAGATTAGCAATTGATAAATGGTTTATATTTCCTCAAATGTAAGTTTCTCTTTTTACACTGCAATTCAGACAATTGAGTCTATGTCAGCTTGTCAGCAATGCGTGACAATAGTTTCCTGTAACAAACAGGCCGTGTTCCAGTACGCACATTCCACTTACATTAATCCTCGTACCACTTTGGGTTTAAAATACAAGAGGCGGACACAATTGGAAAAACAACGAAGGTATCATCTGAACAGTAAGCATATAAGCTTGCTGAATTCTTAGAAACCAGCATCGTTGACACTGGACTGTCCCAGTGCTTCCCAGCATGTAGGAAAGATTGGACCCCAGCACACTAAGAAAGAGAACAAAGCATCTCACTTGTTCTGGCAAAACTCAGCAGCTGAAGGTTTAACCCTTGCTGCTGCAGTGAAGAAAGTGGACGTAGTGATTGCCCCTGTGAAGAGAGAAGCTCTCTTCCCAGACTAGCCACAGGCCACCTATTTCCTTGGCATTTGCTGAGGAGAAGCTAGGTATTTGGCTGTGTGGGTATGTAACAATTTTCTTCTTGGACAATAAGCACTGCCTTTTTCTTCTAGTACAGGAATTTAAGCAGCAGATCCACTGCCAACCCAGTTTATAAAAGAAAGCAACCCATTCCATTCCTTTTTTCTGTATTGGCATACAATTCTCTGAGAAACCTTAAAACATGAAACCCAAAAAGCAACAGGTCAGTGCAAGGTGAAAGCGCATCAGGACGAATTCTTCCCTCACCTACACTGAATATTTTATCCATCTCAGACTGGAAAAATAAATTTATGCATATCAGCAGCTCCTTATTTCATACTTAAAGACATACCAGGAAAGTGCTTAAAAGGTAGCAGAGCCTGTACCCTACCTCAGGTGTGGTTTAACACCTGCTTTTTTTTTCTTTTTTTTTTCCAGTGTCACTTGAAACATAATTGAAATATGAAGCCCCTGATATTTCCTCTTAGAATTAATCATATTTCTGTATTTGCTTGAATATGAGCCAGTAGTGAACTACAGGCATGACTGTTAGAAAAGAATTATGACTGGCAATACGTATGCATTGTTCGCTATTCCATGGCTACTCTGAATTGCCCACGGTGGGGAAAAGTTCTTTAGGATTTTTGTTCAACTTACACATTTTCACTTACTTAATTTGAACAGAGGTTATCAGACAAAATTCGTTGCTGTCTTTTAGATACCTACTTGCCACCATTTTATGGAATATACTGTCTACTTCTGCCTGTGTATGAGTCAGCCCAGTTACAAGAAGGGAGGTGGAGAGCCTGTGTTTGGGCCAGCTGGGAGAGGGATGGTTACCCAGCTAGTGTTGGCTAGAAATAGGTTGTCAGAGTGTTTCGTTTTTTCCCTCATAACCGTGGTTATTTAATTCCAGCAGGTACATCAAAGCTATTTTTCTCAGTGCTGGGCCAAACAAAGAATGGCTTCACCAGTATGTTCAGATTTTGCACTTCTAGATGCTAATATAAGAAAAAACCATGTTGCTGATTGCAAACAGAAATACTCAAGGCCCCTGAACTGCACAGGTAGATCCATTTCTATAACACTTGGAAAAATTTCTATTATTTTACTTATAAAAATCACTTGTTAAAATAAAATTTAGTTCCTTAATATAAAAATAGTGGGAGAACTTGCATAAGACGTGGTAGGAAAGTCCTTTTAAGATGACAGAATTATATAGCACTCAACTCAAATACTTCAGCTTTGTTAGCACCAGCACTAAAAAGATGCTCCATGTAAGCCTTGCCCACTTATTGCTAATGGAAGAATAGAAATGAATCTCACATGCAGAATACGAGCAAGTTTCAGTTGGTAAATCAGAACTCAGCTATACAAGGTAATTCCCAGAGTGGACTAGGGAATGCCAGCAGTCACTGAGTGTTAATTCAGAAGACAAAGACACAGCAGCTAGAGAACTGTGAATTAACACCTTAGCTTACTTCCCTCTCATTTTCCTCTCAGCTGATGAAGAACAGATTTAAACTGATTGCAGTGAGAAAATCCAACAAATTGTCTGATCACTGAATTTTGTATCCAGATTCGACTTCTTAGCTTAGTTGAGCTAACTAGGAATGGTAATCAGTACAAGTGGCTGCAAATGAATTTAGTTTAGTTTAACAGAATAATTCAAAGAGCCCTTCTACACTAAAATACTTTGGAGTCTATTTTCTCAGATGGCACAATTCAGCATCCTGAAGAACTCTGAGTCAGATTCTGATTGTGCTTCAGGTGGAGGCTATCTGAACAGTCAGTTCTGACAATACTGTCTTCCCTTGGGAGCTTATGGAAGTACCAGAAAAAAACATATGCTTTCCTTAAGGCAAATTCCCATTTCCTTCAGAATTCTCAGAAGCTCAAAATACTTAAGGAAACAACAATACTTGCACTGTGTCTGTGTTATACTTTTTTTTTTTTTTAATCACTACTGCATTGAAAATACGGTGGTGTTTTGCACAGCACAATAAACACAGGTCAAAAAGAAACCTGAGAAGCACCGTGTAACGAAGAATCACTTCAAAGCATAAATCTTTCCGGTGCAGGTCAAGAGTTTATTATGTTTTAGCCATACAGCTGGCCTATGGGAGAAAAATCTAACTGATACTAGCAAACATTGTTAAATCCCAATTACCTTCTCTATGACTTTGTTTTGTTTTGTTTTTTAGTTGATCCCATCTATTCAGCAATAAACAGTAGGGAATGAAGAAAATGTGTCATTTCCAGAATTAACGCAGTAATGTATCTGCATGGTAGCTGTAAGTCATTGTCCAATTCCTTCACAAAATTAAGAGCTGAACAACATTCATATCTTATTAAATGACAATTGAATTATTGTCATTACTGTGCATGTTCCCAGAATTTTGATCCTTTTCAGATATTGAAAAGGGCTGAGCACATGCCCCCTCAGACAGGCAACTACTGACGGCTTTGTTTTAAAATAAAGTGTAGACTTTGTTTGCCTATCGGCCCATCACTTTTGCCTGCCCTGTCAATGTTTGCCAGCATTTCAGCTATCCTCTGATTCTGTAATTATGACTCTCCTGTAGCTGCCGAATATAAACAACCAATGATAGAAGCTGAGGAACTGACAGAGGCAGCAGAGGAAATCGGATGAAACAAGTAGGTCCAATTCACCTCCCTATTGATTCCATTACCTTTAATAGAAATTAATTTTGTTCAGTGTGATTAAGTAACTGCTCAGACATTTAAGTGGGAACAGTGAATACCTGTTAGACGTGAAAATACTGAATTTAATAAAGGGAACAAGGACAAATAGCTGTAAAGAGTCAGATCTTTTCTCTTCTTATAATGAGCAAATAAAATGAATATGAGAGCAGAGCACATTTCTTTTTAATTTTGAGTGTCTATAGGAAACAGGACATTGTTAAAGAATCAGACATGATCTGTATAAACACTAGTTTCCACAGGTTTTCTATAGGTTACTCATTTGTTCTGAGTGACAGCTTTTGAAACCAGAGCAGTCAACTTCAGATTCAGAATCCATCTCATAGTGCCTTTTAATTAAAGTAAGTTGCAGCTTGTGAAGTGGGTGAAAAAGCAGATTAGCTACTTTGGAGATAGACCGATGAATGAAGATTGGCCTTATTCTGTATATTCTACATATGCATTTAAGTAGCTCCTGTCAAATTGCCATCATTTCACCTTAGAGGAGCAGTCACTCAGGAAGCAGAAACACTAAATACAATGAAGTGCATTTCATTAAAAATATTCCTGTGAGACCTCTTTTCAAGCACACAACAAAGTACTTAAATGCATTTCAAGGCAAAAGGATGCATTTGACACATGGTGCTCCCTAGGAGCAAGAATCAGGATGGAAAAACACTATTGTGAAGCTGGGGAGTCTGCCACTAACGGGCTTCTCTGAGCAAATTACTAAGCAGTGTGCTTTCCTGCTTATTGCAACAGATGCTGCTGCACCTTTCCCACAGAATCCAGTTTAGCAGAGGTAGATGGTCACTGGATGACAGCTGATTAGTGATCTGCTAGTGATTCACTGAACTGTTGATACAAGGGTATTTATGGTTCAAGTCACAGGCTGAGGGTCAAATCCGGAGGCTTGAAGGGTCTGTGTCTTCATTTGCAGCTTTTATCATGCAGGGCCTAGCAGACATTCTCAGGTTACAATAATGCATGGACCCATATTTTTCCCCATTGCCTCAAAGAAGAAAAAAAAAACCTTAAAGTCTCAATCCAGAAAGATATTCTGGACAGAGTAAGAGGGCAGGAAAGGAAGTCACTAAAGTCATTAGCAAAACTCCTTCTAACTTAAGAAATTTTCAGAAATTTACCTCAAAGGTATTAATTGCAAAGGTTTTTTTTTTTCAGTTATGAAATTGGGGCCTACATTTACTTTCACCTATCGTTTTCCCAGCACTCTCATGATCTTGCTGTTTCTAGGTACAAGAAACATGAGAGACTGAAGAGGCTTTAGGTATTGGAAGAGAAAATGCTACAACAAACTCCTGAATGAAGTAACAGAGTGTAAGAGCTGTTGGCTTTATCTTGTTGTTTTGGATTTTGAGGAAGTTTAGTAACAAAGAGGCTTTTCTAACAAAAACATCACAAATGTCAGGTTTTAAACCAAAAATATATTTCTCACTGAAAGAACTGAAAAACAACAAGTATATATGCTTCTTTTAAAACAGACCTAGTGAATAATCTTGGGTAAATGTAATGGATTTTTCTTCAGGAACAACTTAATTTAAACTGTAATTACATTTGGCAATACGAAACACAAAGGGAAACCTAATATAGTGAGGACATTTCAACAAGATTCCTGCAATAGAAAACTGTAGCTCCTTGTTCAAAGTATCTGGTGCGTTAGTAAAACAGCAGATAAATGAGTAGCTGGGAACTGGACTTCCCAAGGTCTGACAAAGATCTGCAGAAGCAGCTGTAAGCACAAACTCAATCATCTTAAGGCAGGAGGGCAGTTCTTGTGCTCAAAAAAGTAAAGATGTAGAAAATGAAATGCAAAAATAAAATATCAAGTTCCAGCAGGGGAAAAGCTAACTCAGAGGTCCTTGTTATCCCATGCTTTCACATCACCACATAGGAGGCCTGTAACTTCAAGCAGTGCCATCTGAAAAAGAAGAAAAATAACAACAAATATGTACTTATTCATCAGATTAAAAACAAAAACAGGAACACCAGCAATGACACTTTTATGTCCTGCTGTCTAGACACTGATCATCTTTATAGCAAATATTAACTTTTCTGTAAAGATTCTTTTCCTAACAAAAAAAAAAAAGACAAAGTATTCCTAAATGTCTATAAAAGAATAAGCTACAATGCTTAATAATAATAACAAAGACAATAAACAAGATAAAAAAAACCAATTATGTGGGATACAGATGCTTTAGACTGTAAAAGACCTTTTTTTTTTTTGGTCTTTTTTTTAAATTTTTTTTTTCCTCCCGAAAAGATACAATAACCTCTTAGTGCTGGGAAGGACAACATGTCGGGATGAATGACCTCTTCCAGCTATTTCTGTGATCTCACTGTAGAGCAGCAAATCCAGCCCAATGATCTGAGGTGCTTCTGCTACTTGTATTCTCTGCACTGAGAGCAGAAGGGAATGCTGGAATGTCCTAAGAACTAATTCTGCTGTTACAGCATTCCCCTCAAAACATTCCTGTAGCACTGTAGTCTGTAGGGAGCCCTCTATGCACCCAAAATTTCTCAAATTATTGAAATGGTTTACTGAGCTACTGAAATGGATCAATTGTTAATGATGATCTTCAGAATTGGGGAGAAAGATGCAAACTGACAAGTAGAAGAGTAACATTTTGAGTATTTTTCCTCTCTTGTATCATTATACTCCTCTATGGAGAACAGGGAAAGTTCTCTTGCAATTTTTTTACATACTGCCAGTACACAGCTCTGCTGTCTCAGCTGAGGTAAGAAATTGTTCTCGTTAGCAAATCAGTACTAACAAATGCTAAAACTGTTCTTGCTCAGAAAGGCATCTAAATCCACTCCTGGTTTCATCTTTTGGCTCACTGGGAGGCATTTTGCTCTGGCTAACTCCCAGGTCAGAAGTTACCTTCTACCTGCCTGCCCCATCCAAGGCAGGACTTGGTGTTTCTTTCAGGTTGCTCCTTAGGAACCAGAAATCTTGCTGTCCTTACAGCCAAGAAAAGAAATATTACCTAACACTGATAGGGTGTGGGGGCATATGTGTTATCAGAATTTGTTTGTGAAAGCCCTGAGCAGCTTTTGATAGCTACCGGGAGGTATGTTGTAAACTTTCTGTAATGAATACTTGTAGACATGAATGTTTGTGCATACCTTTACTATAAGAACAAGTTCAAGCCTGCACCATTTAGACTGCCTACTTTTCAGAATTGCACCTCTCTGAGACTCTTCTCTTGAAGAAGACTTCATGTGATCATTGTGTAAGTTGGAAGTATTTACAGCTAAGCATTATGTGACTTTTCTTAGTTGAAGCTGAAGATGATAAAAATGTATAAATTTGTTCTCAGTTGGAAAAACATTTAATAATAAGCTTGATTTGAAATAATTGATTTTTATGGTCTCCTTGTTGCAAAATGTATTAGAAATGAGAAAGGATTTGGATATCAGTACTTCAGATAAACACAGTGACTTCTTCAGGAGGAAGAGAAATCTCTCAGACAGCTCTAAGCAAGTCTGATAGCATGGTAGCTATTTATGTGGTGTGTGTATTTTTAGAACTGTCAGGAGTTAGAATGTTGAGAACAGCAGTCAAGTCATGCTTAACCAAAACTGTATTGAGATATGCAATAATCTTTGTCTCCAGTACCTTTGTTTTTTTTAAATATGAACAATTAAATTTTTACAACTTGTGGAAAAGTATGTGAAAGTCTAATTTTAGGCCTCACCCTCACTAGCAACCTTAGATGAGAAGATTCTACTGAGTGTATAAAGTGTGTACATGGTGACTTCGTTTCAGGTGAGCAAGAGGCTGGAGAGGTAAAATGGTGTTCTAACTCTTGTTCAAGGCATCAAATCAAAAGAATAGATAATAAAGATCTCTTTTGTCCCTCCATCTTCAGACTCCAGTGAACAGTTAAATAGCAAGGCCAATGTGTTTTAAAGGCTGAATAACAGATCCGCTATAGATAAGAGGTCCAGGTTTAAGATGGAGAAATGGTATCAAGAAAGCTGGTGTTTATTGTATGCACCTAAGAATAGTCAGAATATTCTTTCCTCAGTTCTGTTGTTGCCATGATGAACCCAGGATGCTAGATGGAAAAGTTCAGATGGCAACATTTATGAGATCAGCTGACATAGCTGGACAGAGCAGGCCAACTTTGAATCTTTTCTTCAGTCTACTCTACAAGAAAAGCCTTCTCCACCCTGTATAGTCTAACAGCTATTTTGAGTTGTATTTTACCTATGTTAATCCAGTTTATCCAATTATGTGACAGACACTAAAACAAACTGAAGGCACTGTTTCCACACATGGTATTTTCACACTGGATGGGAATTCACAGTTCCAAATGTACTGCCTATGAAAAGGGCTTGGAGTCTATAAAACTTCATTTTCATATGGCACCAAAACTATTGCATATACAGAACCTGTGTATCCATCACATTTGGCAATGATGTCCAATTACTCAGTACAGCCCACTGAATCACCAAAACCACTTCCTGCCATGGACTTTCCTGTAAATCACCTCTCAAATACTGACCAAGCCCAGCCTTGCTTAGTCGTATGAAATCATACCCTAAGGTGGTGCAAACTGCAAGCACAAACACTGTACATCTGTCATTTCAGCTCAGTTAGTAATCCAGTTGCTTTCTGCAGAATCAAGCCTTACTCTCAGAAAATGTGGTCTTATAAAAAAGGTAACTGTAGTGAAACAGTAGTGCAATAGTCTGAAAAGAGTATATGCAAATATCAGCATTATTTCTTTTACCTATTCTAGTCAGTGATGAAAAAACATGGTGCACAACAGGTAGATGTTGATGATGATTTCCTATTCTAACTACTTACTAGTTATCTATTATTCAAATTTAAAAATGAAGATCTAAAAAAGAATAACTGATGCCACTATGGGATAATTTTATGAACAAACATAGGTTTCAGGACTTACTCAGAGTCTTCAACAACATTAAATAGAGACAATTTTTTCAAGATAGAGTGTTTAAATTTAGGTACTTAAATAAAAGATAAAGGAATCTGCCTAAGCTGAATTTAGCAGGCTGATTATAGGCATCCATGATCACATTTCCAGAAGTGCTGAACTCCTACAGCTCCTGCTGATTTTAGTCAAGATCTCATACAATCACAGAAGTCGATCTGAAAATTATGGTCTATATTTGCAGTTGAAAGAATGTAATAAGTTGACACAGATGCAGGATTCTGTTGGGGCATATCCTGCTCTCTGCCTGGAGCTTGAATAAATATGCAGTACGCAGGACTAATATGAAGTATTCTTGCCTCCCAGCCATAAATATGAAGCAGCACAGCTGCTTCTTAAAGCCTGTGTGCAGTTGTAGTAGGGCAGCTTCTGTATCCTTCAGAGAAGGGTGTTGCCTCACCTGTAGTTCCTCACGGTTATGGAAGCATGTCCCATACCCTTGGCGTTCTACAGTCTGTTTCACCTTGAAAAATCAATGTGTGGTATCTCAGAGCAGTTTATACCAACCCAGTGTTCCATAGAAGGCATGAGGTGCGCATTTCTCAAGCAGGCTCCTAGGCTCTTGTCTCTCACATATAGCAAAGCTATGCAGTTCTACACAGATATGTAGGTATGTTTAAGCACTTACAGCAGGACTCTAAGGGGAGCTAGAACAAAGAAGGGGAAAAACCCTTCAGCAAGATCTGTGGTGATAGGATAAGGGGAAATGGTTTCAAACTAGAACAGGGGAAATTTAGAGTGGACATAAGGAAAAAGTTTTTCACAGTAAGGTTAATGAAGCAGTGGAACAGGTTGCCCAGAGAGGTGGTGGATGCCCCATCCCTGAAGACATTCAAGGTCAGTTGGAGGGGCTCTGGGCAACCTGATTCAGCTGTAGGTGTCCTTGCTCACTGCAGGGGGGGACTAGATGACCTTTAAAGGTCCCTTCCAATTCAAACAACTCTCTATAAAGCAAGGCTGAATTGGAGCCTAATTTCTGTCTTTTCACACTTGAGATTTGGTGTTAGTACTATAAAAAAGGAATTTTCTGTCCCATTTCCTTTTGCAGTTATGCTGAGCAAGACCTCTAGCCCAGTGTATCAGCATATAAAATGAAAGAAAATGTATAACACCACGATCTTGCTACACTTATCATGAATGTATCACTCCCTCACCCCTCTGTAAATTATTTTGCTGGAGGCTACATCATTCCCTCTGAGCAGCACGCCGGGAGCTGACGGAGGCGTGAGGCACGAAGCCTCTCCAGTGCTGAGCTGCAGCATGTTGGGCGGCCTTTGATGTGAACTGGTTGTGCTGGTTCCTGGCGCCCCGGGAACCGGTCCGACGGGCCTGTTATGCCAACAAATTCTGGTATGATTCCACACTCTTCAGAATGCAGAAACCTGCCCAGCCAGTTAAATGAAAGGCATATTAGGTTATCCATTGCACATTGTATATATCCTAGGAGCAGCAGATCTCCTCTCGGCACTCTCTAGTGTGGTCCACGGTGGCTTCCTCATCTTACTTACGCTTGAGGTTTATAGCTGGAGGGGAAGTCAATAGTAAACATTTATCACCCTGATCAAGAGCAGAACTTTGCACAATTCAAAGAGAAGGGTGAGTTTTGAAAGCCTTTATTTAAAATTAATTTAAGATAACCTTAAGAAAAAAATTATCTGATGCTTGAAATGGTATAATGGCTATCTCCTTAACGTCTCTGGGTACTGCCAGCTTCTGTGGTGCTTGGTGACAGGATTGTGGGAGAGCAGCTTTTTGACACTTCATGTGCGTAGTTCAACATCTGTCTGCAGGAGTATTTACTGGAGACAGTTTAAGGAACTAAGCATGGATTGAGAGAGAAACTTCACTGCCAGTGACTTAGCACATTGAGCATGTCATTTGAATGTTGCCTCTTGGTCTCTCCTTTAATACAATGTTTTTGTAATCCCTTTCTCATACTAACTCTTGCTGTGATGAGATGTAGTGCAACTACAGCAAGATGTACTGCTACTGGGTCTTGTTGGGATATATATTTTTGTTAATTGTTCAGTTTTATGAGGTGAGTTAATTAAAATTAGATTTACATGTTCAGAAATTGGCTCCCTGGTAAAATAGGAAATGTACTTGTCATTCTTACCGCTTCCTTTCTGCATGCTTATCAGAAGTTTTCCTGTTTAGAACATACCGGGTAACGGTGGTGGCAACAGTAACAAAAAGCAGTCCTAGGCATAAAGAGTAGGCAGACCTGAAGGTTGTACACGTATCAGCAAGAGAGTCCATTCACAAGTATGGTGTCAAATAAGAAAAATTAAACAGTGTGAAAACAAAAGCTGTGGAATCTGGTAACTGATTAACTACTGGAGCACAGAAGTACTTGCTGAGCTGAACAGAAAGGAATGAAGACAGGTTTTGTCATGCCTGTTAGGACAAAATAACTCTTTACCTTAAGCAAATGTGAATGTTCTCACCATCTATGTAACTGCATTTTTGAAAACCCTTACATAGTTACTTCTGTCTCTCTGGGATTCTTAATTTAGTCTATCTTCAATTGCAGTTATTACAAGTTTTCTTTCATTGTGTTAAAAATGAAAATAAATCAGTGTTCCCAATGGACATAAGCCACTAGATCCAAAAAGATCTGTACAGGACTAAGAAAGAAGTTATAGCGGTCACACAAAAGGAAGTTTCAGTTATGGAGGTATTTACTGCCTGCTATTTCCAGGTTGATGAAAAAAAATGAACATTATTATCCTTCTGTAAAATACTAGTTAAAAAATTCTCCTAAGCAGATTAAAAAAATTAATATAAAAATAAATAAATAAAGCAGATTAAATGATCTTCTCATTAGTCATATTGTATCTCTGTGTTAAAATTATTCTTCAAAGTGTGGGTACGTACAGAAAAGGGCACAGAGATTCCCTAAAATTTTGCACTCTAACAAAACATAAAGGCTTTAAAAAAAAAAAAAAAAAAAGAGTTTAAATTTTATCATTATTGATTTTCTTATTAAATACAGAAGGAAATTTTGCTAAGGAATAAAATGTTCTCCAAAGAAAAAAAATGGAACTGGCTGCACTGCATGGTTTGAGCAGAGACTCTGTAGAACTTACAAAATGCTACAAGAGAGATTTGATTTCTAAAGTTAGTGTTGGAACACAGTATTTTTTTTTTTTTTAATTCAGACCAAGCTTTACAAAATACTGCTTGTCATCTTCTCTCTCTGCAGTCTGTGTTCTGCTTTATTTGGGTTTTCCTTATCTGCTTTTTTTTTTGGGGGGGTGGGTGAAGGTGAGGGTGGAGAAAGGGGAGGAAGGGGCAAGGAAGGCAGGGGCTATTGTTTCAAATTTTTTTCCCCCAAAAAAGGTAAGTAAAAAGGTTCCAATTTGTTGTTTCTTTTTTGATTGTTTTCCTGTTCTGAATTCTTGTCATTCACTACAGCAGAAGGTAGATGGCATGATTTTGTACACAGACCTGTACATTTTTACTTCAGCCTTCCAAGCTGAAATAGCTCTCCAGGGCTGAAATATATATGTAAAACTATTCAAGACTACTCATGGCAACCTGACAAACATCAGTAAGAGCAAAACATTTCTGCACACAACTCACTCAAACAGGTGCTCTCTTTAGAGTCTGAGGGCCAGGAACACTGCACTGGGGTTCTGAAACAAAACCCCTCAGGTCCTGGTGTCCTGGTGTGGCTTTTTTCTCCATTAAAACTCTCTAAAAGACCTGAGAGTTTCAGCTGAACAAATTCAGGCTATTTCTGACTGCAGATGAGCAGTGAAAGCACTTCAAAGAAGAGTCCCTTAAAGTGAACATTGTTACTGGCATCAGGGAATTTGATCTTGGCTCCATTTCAAAAGTGGCTACGCAAGCAGCTTGAGAAGAATCACATTCAACTAGTGGGGGGTGATGGAGTGGCAGAAAAAGCAAATAATACCAGTGCCAGAGAGCAATGGTATGCACTGTGTGCATTCCCAGATGTAAGAAATCATACCACTCAGAGGACCGCCAGTTCCTGCACTCCTAGTCAAATCCTGTTTAGGGGGTTTAGGTAACAGCTGAACTGTCACATGCTCCTTCACATGCTTCTATTCGCTGAGTATGAAGCTGGGGTCCTTTCATGCCTGTATTGGCAACTGCTACATAAAGTTCGTGAAATGAACATGCCTAGATGTTAAGCAACATACTTATCCCTCTGTGCAGACCTACAAGTCATGGAGGTTGGGAGTACACTGGCCATGGATGTATACGTGCAATCTACTAAATCTTATGTAAATAAATAAGGACTTTACCAGTGTGCATGTATATCTATATATACAGGAAAAGAGTGATATATTTACTGTTGTATTCAAAACAATTAAATATCTCAATTAGACTTCCCATTACAATTCAAAGCTGGTTTTAATCTTTGCATCTAAATTTACAAAAACAGAAAAATATAAGTTATCTGCTAATCTCTTTTAACGGTATTTTGTATGCATATGCAGTGGGCTAGGTCTTATCTGAATGCAATGTTATCTGAATGGTTAGAGACACTGACAACAATGACACAGCCTCATCAAAAGGAGGGGTCATAAAGGCTTTTCTTGATTGTTATTTTATCTGTGCTACAACATTGCAGTACTCTTACAATAGAATTTCCATCACTAGTTGATTTGCTGGGATTAAATTAGGTTCTCTTCTTCAGAATTGCTCATGGATAAGTATTCTGTCACCTAGTTTATTGTGCCATATTATTTTGAAATCTGAACATGAGCCAAAACACTACAAAAAGTTTTGCCACTGTTCAAGCAGAACAGTGAAGTCTTTTCTCCACAGTTTTATTGTCTAGGTGTGGTGTTTACTCTTAGGAAATGAATGAGTTCCAGTCAGACTAACCAGCTTAAGACATCCAGTATAAATGGATGTGCAATATATGACTCTTCAGTAGTTTTCTAGTGTGTTTAATGAGCCAGGGATCTGTGCAGTAATTCATGATCAAATACATGATTATGAAATACATAAAATCAAATAAATCTGGAAGGGAGATAAATGTAAAGTTCAACTGCTGGTCTTAATCCATTACCGCTTATCCTTATGCAGATAAGGATAGCACTGTAGAAGTCAGTGGAATTACATTGCTGTAAAATTCATTCAGCATGAACAAATATGAAAATAAGCTGCTCATAGAGTTTATTGGGAAATAAAATTGATGACACTACTTTCTGGAGTGCTTTCTATAAACAGAAAGAAAGATTTATGGTAAAGCACCCAACGAATAAGGAAGAAGACAATTTTATTGCTACTTATCAGGTCTATGTATGTATCTAAGACACCTGTTTCTTTTAACTGTAAGGAAATTATTACTTTCCTACATCACTAGCTTTTAGATTAGAGAAGCTTCAAAAGCAGAATACAAAGCTGCTACTAAGACAGTATTTACAGTGATTATTTCATCCGCAAGATGAATGTACTGAAATTATAATATACTAAATTGATAATGTGCTGCTGAGCTACTGAACACTTTTTTTGAAATTTTTGAAATACTTCAAAATTCCAGGTATATAGTTGACAGGAAATGAGAATATTCTCAAGAGATGAAAAAATATTTGAGTTTATGTAATCACTGGTCAGCTAGGACTCCTGTCTGACAGTATTTCAAGATACCTCAGAAATTTTAAAATGGTATCTCAGATTCCACTTTACTTATGCTGTAGCTCTGTATCTATGATACTTTCTGGAGATTTGAGTGGTCTGAGTAATGTAACAAGAGTAAGGTGAAACTGCTACTAACATTACTAAACACCTAAACAACTAATACTGTAACTAGGTTAGATGTCAGGTTGGATATTAGGAAAAGGTTTTGCACGAGAGGGCAGTGGGCATGGAACAGGCTCCTCGGGGCAGCAGTCATAGCCTCAGTCTGCTGGAGTTCAAGAAATTACTGGATAATGCTCTTACATATAGGGTCTGATTTTTGGGTGGTGTGTGGAGTAAGGAGTTGGACTCCATGATCTTTGTGGGTCCCTTCCAACATGGGTTACTCTATGATTCTATGAATTAATAGACTGGGAAGCACGTGCTTGCAGCGCTGGCCGCTGCAAACAGATCACCAGTGTAAGGATGTCACTGATCTGCGTACGTACGCATTTCTATACACACCAAAATGGTGATATGCAAGCACATAAAGGCAGACTAATAGTACAGAAAATCAGTGTTTTGTTTTCTATCTCATTACTAAGAATTATGAACCGAAGATAGAGGCGATTACTTCATGGCAGAGGGCAGAGTTGGTTCCAAAGAAACACAGAACGTTCACCTGCAATTTGAGTAAAATAGATAAATAAAATCAGTAAAAATCTCAAGTGACGCAGAACGTATCACATAGATCAGCCAGCCTCTGCTGCCTAAAGCCACGACAATTACATGAGCCTACAGGTCTTCATGGCCACATGATGCATTCAAGCATGCCTTGGACTGCTCTGCCACATGCCAAGGCAGCGAACACAGCAATCCGCTGAGATCGAGAATGGGATAAAAAGCACTGCAAATATTGCTTGGTGGGCAAATCCCAACAGCCGGCAGACGACAATCCCGACCCTCCCTCGTTTTCCTATAACGCTCCCTGCCGGCTCCGCCTAACCGCGCCCCTCACCCACAGCCCACCCTCTCAGCCTCCCGACAGCGCCCACGGCCCCTCACAGGTCCGCTCTCGCGAGAGCGGCGCGGAACCATCGCGAGATCTGGCCCTGGCCCCTCCCCAAAGGCAGGGGAAGGTGCTCTCTCCGAGCTTTCGCTTTTCCCGCCGTTTCCTGCGGAGCCGCCGGGAGCCAACCAGGTAACGGCACGCGCCTTCCGCCTCACGGCTCTCTGGTACCGGGCGCTGCGCTGCGGCGCGGCCGGCAGCGGGGAGCCCCCCGCGTGGCCGGGGCTCGGCCTTGCTGAGTGACCGCGCTCGCGGCGGGACGCCGGCCGGTTGTCAGGCGTTTGTCATGGCCGGGAGGCGCGGGGAGCTCCGCTTGTGGGGTGACGGCGCAGCGCTGGCGCCGTACTGCTGGGTCAGGGGGTGAGGAAGAGCTCCGGGAGAGGTGCGCGTTCCCGTCAGCCCGGTACCTGTGAGGGGCAGCAGGAGGAGGGCAGCGCGGTCCGGAAAGGGATGTTTACTGAAGTATGTGCGGTTGGAGGTAGGGAAATACGAACGTACGAGCCGTTCCCAATGTCACTAGGCCATCGGTTCCGTAGGGAAGCGCTGTACGATGGCAGCACGCAAAGCGGAGCGTTTCAGCCACGGCGATGCGAGCAGAGTGCCGTCCAACTTGAGCTGAAGAGCTGTAGGCACTGCTGACTTGGAAAGGTAATCTTATGTTTTATTCTCGGTGTAAGAACATGAGTCTGTTTGAAATCTGGCACCGAAATGGGCTACTGCGTTTTTTAAGAAATGTGGCATATTAAAGCACCTCTGGCAATGCCTAACCATTGCTGAATGTTCTGTCAGCTGCTGTTACTGCGTCTCTGTGTCAGTACACAGGAAACATATGGTTTGAGAATTGCTGTGTTCCATTTATTATGTTATTCCACGTTAAAGATGTACAAAAAATGAAAAATGACCTACTTAACCTTATACACAGAGCTTTAAGAAAGGAAACAGCATCCAAGGCCTCCAGCTCCTAGGTTAGGTCACTGACCACCAGGTTATCACAGTGATCAGTTAAGCTAGAAGACACATTCATGGGGAACTGAAGGAGAGTGATTACATGAATGTGTCTGTATTGGACACCCAGTGCACTGATTAGATCTGTGTACCATGCTTCCTCTGTAGATCACCTGAGGGAATCAACTCTGCTAAGAAAAAAGTTAGAAGAATTACAAGTTGTTCTATCTGTGTAGGCAGTCTGTTTTTTAAGACAAAGCAGTCTGATGGTTATCCTGAACTACGAGTGTTTGGGGGACTCGTGAATTCTGAGATTGATCTTGTCCCTTTGCATCATGGCACAGGAATACTTTCACAGAATCAGGAAGATTTCAAGGAGATCCAGGCTTCTTTTTGCAGAAGAGTGTCATTTGAATCCTGTGTATGTAAAGAATGCATGTACACAAATGTGTGTCTGATAAAACGTCTGACAAACAGTTTTCCTAACAGCAAAACTTTGGAAGCATGGATTGCTTTTAGAAAACAGCTGTAGTTTTATGCAAAGGAGGAAACATTTTAATCTATTCTTAATTTGATAGCTGTTTAAGGGGTTTGGGGTAGAAGGAACAGTTTTATAAATAGTTGCACAGTATTTGCATCTTCCATATTTAGAGTGTGACTGTCAATGAATAAGTGCAACTTGACAAGAATATGTGTGAGCTTTGTCTTTCATCCATGGCTGCATGTTATGCTCTGGTAAATGCAAACATAAGTGTTGTCGATCTGTCGTTACAGGCATACACCTGTCTTCAGAAACACCTTCACAACTATGCTGTTTAAAACTTAAAGTGTGAGAGTGTGCCAATTCTGCAAACAAATCAGAGAAGTTGAGAGCAGAAAAAGCAAGATGAATGCGTCTGGGGGAACTTGTGGGAGCCCCAGTTCTGCAGAACCTGCTGGAGATTTCTTCAAGGACCTGTGGTCCAAGCTGAAAGAATGTCATGATAAAGAAGTGCAAGGTAAAACAGCTTGCTGTGAAAGTGGATTTTATCTGGTACCACTGGGGAGGTTTGAACCAGAGTACTGTTCCACATGCGTGGGACTAAATGTGTTCTTAACATCTTGTGTTATGCAAGATGATGGACTGGGTGATTACAAATGATCGCTACAGACTGACCACCTAAGCCTGATTTAAAAGAATCGCATTTAAAGTGCCAGCAGCTATAAATGATTTGGTAGATCAGATGAGATGCAATGTTATGTGGGATCTCTTCTTGCTTAAGACATACTGAAATGGTGGTGTAGCTTTAATGTTATGATTTCAAGTTACCAAATCAAGTTCTTGTTTTTATTTTTTTAATCACGTCAAGTACATCAAAATGATAACTGAACAAATGTCTGCATAATTTCATCTGACCTGTGCCAAATCCCACTGCAGATTACAATTAGTGAAAAGTATTTCTTAAATTTTCAGTGTTCTGCAATTTCTAGATAGAAGAACAGGCAACATTTTTATAAATAATCTGCATTTTGTGACTTGTGTGATACTAATTTTGCTATGGTTTGACCGTTAGTGCCTTTCCATTCTTCAGTGGTGTGGAAAGTTAGCAATGCTCAAAGATGAATTATCACACTGTATTTTTATAATTGTAATACTGTTTTGCAAGTAGTACTCATAACACCTTGTGCTAAAAATACTTTGTTGGAAGCTGAATCTGGTTATCTGAAGTCACACAATCCATTTTTTCTGAATGGAATTAAAACAGTATTTGCATATTCAATAAGGATATTGCTATGCATAAAATAGTGTTTTCATTAGGCTGGAATAGTAGCAGTTAAGTTTTTTTGTGAATTATGAGCTTTAGTTGTACAAGTGGATCGTTGTAGTCGGACCATTCCAGTACCTTGGTCATTATCCCAAGCCTTAAACCTGACGTAGGTCTGACTGTTTTGGTACAGTTAAATCATCTCTTGTGAGTTTTAAAAACTGTGAGGATTGCTCTATAACATTGAAATGTTTCATATCTCAGAACTCAACAATGTGTAGGGCTGGTCCTTCGTACTTTGTGTTAGTAATTACAGAAAAAAATAAATCCAACAACTTGGTAACTTAAAGGCGAGACATGCCAGTTAGTAGCTTTTTGTTCCATTAAAAAATAGCCATATTAAATATAATTTTATACTGTATCCTGAATCACAGAAAAAAAAAATTACTGTGTTCTTGAGATTTTACTTTAAAAAAAATAAATTAAAAAAAAATCTTTTTGGAGTGGGTGTGATGTAAGCTACAGATAAAACCAGAATTCCTGACAGAATGGGATCTGGCAATCTATGGCATGCCTGAACAACAAAAACTTGAAAACCAAAAAGCTCTAATGTGGAGGGTGATGTTAAGTGACCCCTTCTCTAGTTTCTTGGGATGTGCAGCACGTGATTTAGCATTTTGGTTTTCTTTATGCATATAAAGATGCTCTTTAAAATGTATGTTGGGTGGGGCCAGATAATTTTGCCACTAGGCAGACTTTTTCATGCCTAGCCCTTTGTCAGTGTGTCCCGCACCGTGTTAGGTAAAATTAGGTCTTCCATGATAACATCAAAGACATGCCTTAAGGAGAGTTAATTTTTTCAAAAGGTGGGGATCCTCTTATAGAAAATGTTACTGGAAGATATTTTAGAAACATCAAACACAGGCTTGCCTGGACTTTGCTTGTTTCTGAAGTCTATAAATAAGAATTAAAATTGACTCATGAGTTTCCAATCTGAATGTCAGCAAAAATTTATAAAGATGGTGGATGCTGGATTAAGTGAAAGTTAGTCATTGGAGAAGAAGTGTGTTGTGTGCACGGAGCACAGGATACTGTTGTGGTGTAGTTCTTAATAATTACAAATCCATGGAATGCAGAATTATTTTACATAAGAGCCTGAAGGGATTGGGTATATTGTACAGAGAATAAAAATTGTACAGAGAATGTATTGTACAGAGAATAAAAAATTAGCAATATATAAATAGAATATTTCAAACTCATACATTCTTAAATGGGTTGCACTGAGTTTTTTTTGTTGCTATACTGTAAAGAGTGTATGTTTCTCTTTTCTACCATGCTAGCTAAACAGACCTCACCTTGCAACTTTTTCCTTAGAAAGCGGATTTTTATTTAAAAAAAAAATTAAAAAAAAATCCAAACTTTGGCTCTCCAGACAATTTAGCATTTTCTCTCCAAATCATCGTGGCCAACAATAGGACTCCTACAACCCAGTTCCTGAAGATATCGGGCATGGTCAGAGTTGATTGACTTCCATGGACTTCGAGCATGCTCAGCAACTTGGAATAATGGCTATTAAAGCTGTGCTTGCTTTTATTCCTGCCTATAGAACTTGTGAAACACTTGCATAGCTCATGCAAATTAGAAAGCAGTGTGGTAATGCTGTGTTAACATAGAATGATCGAATCACCAAGGTTGGAAAAGACCCACAGGATCACCCAGTCCAACCATCCACCCGTCACCAATAGCTCTCACTAAACCATGTCCTTCAACACGATGTCCAAACGTTCCTTGAACACCTCCAGGGTTGGTGACTTCACCACCTCTCTGGGCAGCCTCAGGTGATTAAGTTTTGCAGATGTCTTACACTTAAATCTAGCTCAAAATAATCATATGCATGCTTTCTGCTCGTGTCTTACCAGCATGGTTCCTGTAGATGAATTCAGATATTGTTCTTTGTAGTGTAAAGCCTTATCTTTTCTCATACAAATGTGAGGAGTTACATGTACAATATGTAGCTTAATTCTTTTCAATTTTTCCTTATCTGAAACTGATAATGGAAGAATAGGGGGAAAAACTGTAGTCCTTGAAGCTGGGAGAACTATGAGGAAAGCAATCTAATTGATTGCCATCGATAAGGAAATGGCTAAAGACTCTTCACAAGTAAATAATCATAGAAAACAGAGCTAGAAGGGAACGCAGGAGGTCACCTAGTCAATTTCTGTACCCTTAAGGTAGGATTTTTTCTGTGTCCATGCTTGTCCAACCCATTCCTAGAAGTCAGATTCTGCAGGCTTCCCAAGCACTGTCAATTTTAAGATAGAATTATTGCATTTGAAAATTCTCCAGAACGGCATTTGTCATGTCCGTTAGTTGAAACCTTACAGGTACATAATTTAATCAACTTGCAATTTTTTTAAAGACAGTGTTGTGTATTTAATCTTCTTAATGACAGTTTAAAGAAAGTCTCCATCATCTTAGAAACAGTATCATTTGCTGAAGCACTAATGAGCTTTAGGTAAATGTGAACTTACTGTAGTCTGTAGCTTGTCTTTCATAGGAGCATTGCATAAGAGAAAATTGAATTTGGAATGTAGATAGCATGGTTTTTTACTACTATCTACTGTATGCTTTTACTACTACATCTACTATATGCTTAGTAGATGGTTAAATAAGGAAATGTGGAAGTTTGTTTGTGTTGCTTAACAGATAAAGGAAAGCTGTCTTAATTAGCTTGGTTAAAGTCTCCAACACTCTGGAAAAGCAAAATTAAGAGATTACAACTAATGCAGTAATTCAGTGCTCTCGGAGTAATGTAACAAGCTGGTTTCCTGCCTTCTCATTGCAATCATTTGAATTAAGAAAGAACACAACCTCGAAGGAACTACTTTAGTTCCTCTTGCATTCAGGTGAGAGGTGAGATTGTGTTACCTGCAGCACAGTACTGAGCCTTTTGAGTGCTGCCTCTTCAATTTGTGGCTCAGATTGCCAGTGTTACAATCCTGAATACTTGCTGAACGAACTACCTGTTCATACAGGAGATGCATTGTTGTGCAGCTTCATTCCTTCCGATGGGTGTGGAGCAGCATTAAAGCACCCTTTATAGGGGTTCTAATTGCAGATGCCTAATTGACTTAATGAAGAGCTTAAAAAAAAAGAACAACAAAAATACCTATTTCTGTGCTGATATGCATGACAGAACCTAACATCTTGCAGGTGTTGGACACCTAGAGGTAAAAGAAATCTTGCCATATTTCTTAATACTTTTTTTTTGCTTGTTTGTTTTAAGCAGTAAGTGTATTTCTTGATCTCCATGTCTCACTAGTGTGGTATAGCAGTGATATGGGTTCTTCAAGTTTTTGGCTGGTCTGGCCATTATGTTTTAAGTGTCCTGAGAAGTGAGCATTCTCAAGCAAGTAGTTTTCCACTTTGAGCTGATTCCAATCAAGTGTGGTAGATGAAAGGGGAAAAAAGAAGTCTACTAGCAGCCTTAACCTGTTTTTCCTACAGTAAGAATGCATTGGATTTAAAATTGCCAGAGATTCTAGAAATATTCTGGTGCCTTTACATCTTCCCAGAAGAGTAATGCGTTTGCAAGCAAGTTTACAAGAAACCTGGTGTTCAGACTCAAATTGTTCATAGCCTTCTGATGTTTTACTAAATTTGCTACAGCATATGTAATTAAGAAAATGTTAAATAGCTAGGGTCTGATTGCTAACAGCTATTTATTCAAAACGGGAATGGCCAGCTTCCATATGGATGGTATCACAAATGCCACTGCATCTAGCTTAAGCTGGGCAATACCTCTAATAGAAAGCACTGTCATTTGGGACTTTAAAGCTGTGGAACATAATCTTAGTAAGCTTCTCTTCTGTATATCTAATGTAGTACGTTATTTGATTCATTGATTGCATGCTAGTTTCAAGTGTGGTATCATGCATTTATATATGCCCAGAATGTATTTTGTGTCATGTCTGCATAGGCATCGAAAATGCATTCACAGTAGTTGGTTTTCATACATATGTGATTTTGTGGTTTGTTGTTCTAGTTTTTTTTTCCCTTCTTTTTCCAAAAGGGCGCTGTTATGTGCAAATCTGAGTGTTTAAGAAGTCCCCATTTCCTGGAAATTGTAATAGCTTTATTTGTTTCCGGGATATTGCAGAACATAGCCAAGATTTGTCTCATTTCTCTCCAAATTAGTCACTATTTTCTCTCTTGTACGTATGTCATTGGCAAAACAAGGCTTTATCCTCTGAGAGTGTATAATGTGTATTTTTTTTTTCTTTCCACTTTTCAGGCTTACAACTGAAAATATCCAAGCTGAAAAAGGAAAGATGCTTGTAAGTCGTCATACTGATGATCTAACCTATTAAAGGAGGGTCTAAGTACATATACTGCAAATAATGACCTGTTTTTCCTGTAAGGTTCAATATCGTACGTAGGATCTGTAAAAGAGAAGTGGCAGGACGAGACAACTTTTTTTTTTTAGAGGTTTTTTAAACTAGATATTTGTATTTAATACATTATTAATACATATTTATATTTTTCCTCACTATGTTTTTTGAAGGAAAATTATGGCATTGTGTACTTTTTTTTTGGTACTATAGTAGCTCAAACAATTATCTAGCATTTCTAATAGTTTATTTTATTAACTCCCAGTGTGCTTTGGTCTCTGGTCAGGAGGGAAACAAATGCTTCTTTTTTGTAGTAGTGAAATCCCTGTAGTAGGTTTTACCATCTGCACCTCCACCCCATAATGTGTTGGAATTGCACTGTGAAATAATGCTACCTTCTGCATGCTTGTTTATTCTACTATTGGACACATTCATTTCATTGTCTGCCATTATTACTGTTCTTCAGTAATATCCGTGCCTTACTTCCAGGAAAACTGTCCTTTCTTCCTCTCATTTAGGTTTTGGAAGAAATTGGCTTTGGTTGTGTTATGCCTGTGTTGTTCCCTTCGCTAGATCACTTCCAGTAGATAGCTAGACAAAGATCTGTGATGTTTGACCAGTGGGCTTATAAACGCTGCACAAGCTGCTAGGTGGCAGCTGAAGGAGCAGTGCAGGACAGGATCACAAAAGGAAGAGTTAACAAATAACTCCCAGAACAGCATTCATCCTATTCCAGTACCATGAGGCATCTCCTTCATTTGCACAGCAATATCCCAAACCCACAGCGGGGCTTACATTCCCAAGAATACTCATTGCTAACTCCCAGTTCCCCCATATACACATCCACTCCTCGGGATCAAGGTTGGTCAACTTCTGTGCAGTATCACAAAAAATCTATTTATGTTACTACACATGGATGAGCTATTGCAGTTATTAGATTAGTTTCAGTTAGCACGTATTTGCTGTTATGTTTAATACTTGCAGGCTATGTGTACTTTCCTAGGGGGAAAAGAGTTTAATAACTTGTTATTGTGTTAGGTTCACAAATTGAAGTCACTGTTTCGCTTCTAACCTGAAAGGGTGAAATGGTCTCTTGCTGTTATTGTTAATTTGATCTGGTATATCATCAATTGCTTCTGCATCCTGAAAATTTGAAATTAATCAATTACTTTTCAAGATGCTGACTGTTATCAGCAGTGTGACTGAACATGCATCGAGTGCTTTAATTATTGTTTGTTGGAATCCAATTACCACATTGTAGATACAATACTCTTATGTAGGAGATCTTGTTCTCCTTGATGCGTCTGAATACCTGCGGTTTAAAGTTTCAGACTTTGTAGTCGGCTGACAATGAGTGCCTTATTGCACCCCACCTCAGCGTTGGGTCTGGTGACTCGTGAATGCTGGGTGAGGGGCCATTCATTGTGAAGAGTGCCTCATAGCCAAAAATATCTGTGAAGTTTATCGAGTGGACTGGAATGGAAAACAAAAAGTCTTGTTCCTCCTATCATTTTAATATCTTACTGTGACATCTTGTAGGATTTCAGTGGAAGAGGTTGAGTATTAGTTATTGCAAACTATTTTTACAGATTTCTGTAAGTTTCACACACTGAAAAATATCGGGTATTATTTGTCACAGGCATCAGAAAAATAAATTGTTTTCTGCAGACGTTTCATTTCCCATGGCCCACCTGTACTTCTTTAGTGAACTTAGGTAACAGACCTTTGCCTTCTCTCTATCAAAGTACAAATCCAGGAGTCCATCATACTGTTATCATTTAACCATTTTATGTTATATAAGCAGTTGAAAAGGACAGTACAGTCTGGATGGTAGTGCAAAAATAAAAGAGTTCCTTTAAAAGTTTCAGATTTAATACAATATGTCTGGATTGTATGCTTCAGAGGCTTCTGCTGTCCCCTTCACTTTATGACCTATGATGGTTAATTTCTTGTATTTCTATAGCAGTCATGTGGTCAGCAGTATGCTATTGTGTTTGATTAATGTATCCTAAAGGAAGTGCTGATTTAAAAGTGTATCTGTGTAAAAGAATTGTATGAACAAGTCAGTAAATATATTTTTTTAACCTGTTGTGTTTGTTCTTGTCATCTTTTTGTCTCAGCCCATTTCATGGCTTTCTTAAATATTCATCTCAAGCTGCTGAGAACAAACACCTGTTTTCTTGCAATACGCAGAAGATTCAGTGTTAAAAAGAAGAGCTAGAAATGACTTCTCAGGAGTTAGATATTATCATGTTGCATAGATTCAGCTGCTTCACTTCTCCTGAAAGCCTATAGAAAAATTATGCCAAATGCTCAAACTTTGTTTGAATTCCGGAGATACTATGGTCGGATAATAAAAGTCAAGGGGAGCTAAAGTTGGGAATTTCATGCTACTGGTTTTCCTTAGCTCTTTTGAGGAGGAAATGTTCTTTATTATGTTAACAGTCCTGCTCTACAGTCCCATAGAGAGAGAATCTTTTCCCCAAGCTCTTCCATTTCTGAAGTGTTTGGGAAGAGAGTTCACTTCCTGTTTGTGTTCTGGAAATCCATTTTCTACAGACTGGGGTTTGCTATCTGAGGAATTCAACCTTTAACAGATTTTAAGATTTACTAAGCTAATGTGGCTTGCTGTACTACAGGTTTGAATTCACTGCTTAAAAAAAAAACAAAACAAAACAAAAAAAACCTGGTTGTGAAAGCCCCCAGTCAGCTACTCAGCAAGACACTGATGTAGGAAGTGCTCAAGTGTTCCCTGACATGATTACTTGAATGCTATTAGATTTTGTGTCTTGACTGTTGTTAATTGAATTTTGTCTTGTGCAAAAAACAGGTATAACAGCAGAAGTTCAACTGCAGTGATAGGATTAGAAACTAGCTTTTTCAAATTCAGGCTGAACTAAATTACCATTCATTGGAAATGCTTTGTTTATCTTCAGCTTAGTCTTTTTTTTACTGGACATCTATTGCCTTACCCAATAATATGAAAGAAATATACCAGAGATAATTCTCTATTGAAAAGGTAAAAGCTGTAACTTAAAGTTGGAAGTAACTTTTCTTTTGATTTTAGGGATGCGGAGAGGCTTGAAGAGTTTTACACCAAGAACCAACAGCTTAGAGAGCAGCAAAAGGCACTTCATGACACAATCAAGGTTCTAGAAGACAGGTGAACTAGTGTATATTTTTGTTATAGTTCGGGGATTTGTTTCAGAGTAGCTCTGTATATTTTGCAGTGTTGCTTGTTTGAATGCCAGTCCTTTTCTAATACAGGCCAGATAGAGTGTTTTAAAGAAGCATAAAATTCAAATTCTTCTGAGTGAATCAAATTGTTATTTTCTACATGCTTAGCTCAGTAAAGGCAAATTGAAGTTTAATGAGTTAGCCTGGGATGCAGACAGCCATGTTCTTTTTAATCTACATTTTTTGAGTTAAATTTTCTATCAGTCATAGAATAATACAAATACAAAACCCTAGGGTAAGCTCTGTAATGTATTTTGAAACAAATGGAGTGATTCATTACGAAAACTTTCAGTTCAGCAGGTCTGTTCTGTGTAAATTTCATCAGTAGTTCTGTCTCTTGCCACTCTGATTCAGCCACTCTGATCACCTTTTGCTCTCTTTTGCCTTTCACTTTTCCGCTTCTGTGCTGCAGCAACCGTTTGTTGGTACAGCAAACCAAAACCAATAGATGTGAGATTACAGTGCTTTTTTTATCCTCTTAAAAAAACAAACAAACAAACAAAAAAAAACTGTTCTGGAAAGTGTGTGTTTAAATTTGTTGCTAAAAGACTCTTAGAAGTTTTCTGTGAACAGATCACTTCATATGAAATTATTTTCTCACATTCCCATGTTACATCAAATCTTAGAGCTGCAACACTCAAAACTAGCTTTCAACTCTGATTCTCTGTAAAATGCATTAGACATAAACTTGTAGCCAGGTATTAAACTTTCACAGCGCTTAAGTAGAGAGAGATTTGTGTGGAGAGCAGAGTTCTCTAATCCCTTGGAGATTAAATATATACTGGAAAACAAACAAAAAATAGTATTTAAAATAATTTAATTCAGGAAGATGATAAAAGCTAGTATGAAGAGGCATCTCCAGTATTTTACTTTTTTCATTATTCCACAATATTAAAATACTTATAAATCAAGCTTTTGTTTCCAACATTAAACTGCAGAGTTGGAAATTTGTTTGTTTTTTTTCATCTGCTAACAGCAGTGAAGCACAACTCTTAGCCAACTGGTATCTTATTGAGCAATCAAAATAGTCTGTCTTTGCTTAGATTGTTGTTGTGTACCAGAAATAAAATACTTGTAGTTATCATCTGTAAACTGAGCACACATTTCACAGCATAAATGAATGTGTCAGATGAAGCGTATTAAAAATTGTGTCTTTTTCTGATCATAGATGGGCTTTAAACAACTAATCTAGACCACTAGAGAACGTGGAGGCAATGCCTCACAACCTTTTGGTTCCACTTCCAAGTATTTGGTGTCAAGTTAAAGGTTTTCATATTTATTTGATATTTGTTTCAAATGGAGCCACCTTTGTCCTTTTTATTTTACCAGTTTTGTAGTTCTGCTGTTCAAACAGTCAGATAAGTGTGGATAGCTGCTTTATATATGGCATTATTTTTATAAAGTTTTATTCTCTTAATTTTACTGAAGGTTAAGAGCAGGATTATGTGATCGTTGTGCTGTAACTGAAGAACATATGAGAAAGAAACAGCTGGAGTTTGAGAACATCCGACAGCAGAATCTTAAACTCATCACCGAGCTTAGTAAGTTTTATCCACAAGTCTGCAAACAAAAGCAGTGTGTTTTATAAATTAGTACTATGTGAATTCCTATAACTTTGTAGTATGTATGTATGGTGTTTTTTGTAAGTTCAGGAAGTTCTGTCACGAGATTCAGAAGTCTGAAAATATGAACACATAGCAATTACTTGTCATTTGAACCACCTTTACGTAGATTGAAGTGCTAATGCTGTAATTGTATTGATGTGGAAAATCTTACAGTATGACGTAGGGGAGCTAACCTGGCTGCTTTTGTTTGTTCCTGGAGTCAGAGCATAAAATGAAAGATAACGTGTTTTCCAAAGGCAGCCTTGACTTCAGACGTAACTAGTGATCAGAAAGTAGCAAGTTCAAAAGTTGACCAAGTCAAGCTTGTGTCCTGTGGCATTTTTGTCCATGAATCTGAGAGAGCAATTAATTCATCTTTACAACACTGGCTCACTTGTGTGCACACAGACAAGAGTAATTAATGATTTTGTGGAACTAATATGTTCTTTACTATGAGAGTGGTGAGGTGCTGGAACAGGCTGCCCAGAGAGGTTGTGGATGCCCCATCCCTGGAGGTGTTCAAGACCACATTGGATGGGGCACTGGGCAGCCTGGTCTAGTTTTAGATACAGAAGTTGGTGGCTCTGCATGAGGTGCGGGGGGGGGGGGGGGGGGGGGGGGGGGGGGGTGATTCATGATCCTTGAGATCCTTGAGAACCCTGGTCATTCTGTGATTCAGTAATGTGGTGATGTAGTATCTGCTACACCTTTGCCTTTTCTGACAATCACTTTATAACACTTCTAATGGCTAACTTGAAAATTCATTCCGGTAAGGCATAGAGGATATGTGGTATTAAGATTTAAGAATTGATTCAGTTTCCTTAGAAGACCTGACAAAATCACATATAACACAACGATACCGGGTGTGAATTGATTTTGTTATTCTCTGTTAATTGCAGTGAACGAGAAAAACAGCTTGCAGGATGAAAATAAAAAGATATCTGAACAGTTCCAGCAACTGCAGAAGGAATTGGAGTAAGTTTTGAGAGTCTCTGGTTTTTATTGAATTTTGATAGTAGTGTCTGGGAATATAAATGCTGACTTATAAGTCTTTTAAACTTGAGGTTATTCCTTTTAATAGGCTGTGAAAAGTTAGTCTAATGCCATTTTACATGAACAATGTAAAGCTAACATCTTTGTATTACAGGACTTACATATACATGCATATATATACTCTGTACTCCAGGGCTTTTGAATGGAAAAGGTGAATAAATATAGAAATTCAGTTTGACTTCATGGTTGCATAATTCCATGCACTGGGCATTTTGAAGTCTTGCCTCTCGTACATTTATTCCTATATAGAATCTGTACAGTTTCCTCCTAGGATAAGATTACAGAAACATTTTTTCTAATGGTCAGAGTTCCAGAATATTTCAGTAAAGTTTTGAAATAAACTTCTGATAACCTTATAATTTTAAGAAGAAAGCTGTTGATTAAAAAAAGAGCTATAAATTAACTGTTAATCTGCAGTCTGATATGATACCAAGAATGTACCATATGGTGTAGTTAATAAGCAATATGGTACACTGTGCAAGGCAGAGGTAGTAATTCCTTTCTTGTATAGCCACTGTCTGACATCATCCAAAATTTAGCTCAATTTTTGCTGTCTGTGAGGAAGATGTGTTGGCAGATGGGAATGGGATGGTTGTGTAGGCTTGATGTGTAAAGCTTTTTCTGCACGTAATATTTTTCTTATCTTCATCTCAAAGTAACTTTGTTATAGGACTCAGGCAACACAGAGTTCCTATCAAAAGGCCTGTGGTTCTTTTTATTCCTTTTGTATTTTTCAGTTTGTCTCCCATCTTTGCACCTTGTTCATTTCATTTCATCTCTTAAAAATAACTTAATTCATCACACTAGAAGTATTCATTTTCAAGATTTACTAGTAACACATTTCTGTTTGTTTTCTACTGTATAATTCATTTTTGAGAATGTTTGATGTCTCTGGCAGCAGCTTTTTTTGTGATGGCATTTAGGAACTGTTTTGACTTGCACAGAGCTAAGATAGGGGAAAATATTTATAGCAGGCCAATTGTTTGTACAGGGCTGTGCCAGTAAATGTAATGAGTACTCCATCAGCTAACATAAATTTGTGATGTGACTAGATGAGTACTTTGTTTTTCTGTATGTTCTGATTTAAGATATTGCTAGTAGATGGCACAGTATTCCAGTTGCAGTATTTTCTCAGTATATGTGCTAGAAAGAGGAATTACGAAATCATATGATCGTATTCATCAAGATGTCAGAGAAGAAAATGGATGAATCAATGTTTGTTGTTAAATGTTCGCAGTTAGTCATGGTAAAAAGCAAAGCTTTGAAAAAATTCTCCTCCTCTGAAGCCAGATAGCTTCCAATAGTTTTCCCATCGTATTATTAACTTATTTTATGTAAGCTACCACAGTTCATTTTAATGCAAGCAGAAATATATTTGTATTTCCTCTTCCTCCCCTAGATCAAAGACTTACGTTTTTCTCTTTATAGTTAAGAAATTATCTCTTTGCCCATGTTTTCTCCTGAGAGTCATAAGGAAGAGTGCTACCAAAGATGACCAAGCAGGCAGGATTAGATTTCTTTATGTTTATATTTCACTGCTTCTTCCATTTTCTACTACCACCACTGTATTACAGGGAGCAATCCCCTCATTAGGTACTAAACAAACTCAATTAAAGTTAAAGGAATTTGAATTAACTTTGTTTTTGCTTTCTTTCCATGACTAGATAAGAGTTCTTGGGAAGAAAGTTCTAGTTATCTGTTAAACAAATTTCTGTATACTGACTCTAAAATATATTAGAAATGACTGTGAGAGAAAATAATGTTAGTTAACTCATGTTTCGCACTGTTTATATTGCTGTTATGGGTGATTTGCATTGCTTTATGTCCTACTCTGTGAAAGCTTCTGTGAGGTGAATAAGAGGTAACATCAAATGGTCTGGAGAGGGGTTGCTTTTGGTATAACACTATTCATTACAGTTTAAAATTGTCTGAAAGCTTCATTCTACATTGGAAGTGCTCTGTTTAAGAGAATGCATGGAATTCCACTCAGGAAGAGTACGTTAGTCCATCCATTTGAGCATGTTTCATTAAAGAATATACTTCAGAGGATGAGTCACAAATGACACAATTCTTGTTTGGTGGTTTTTGTCGGCTGGTGTTTTCTGCCCCCCTCCCTCCCCTCTCAAGGGAAACATTTTCTGTGGTGCAGTAGTAGGATGCTCACTTCTGATGTGAAGAGCTGGGGTTGTGTGCTGTTCTTGGGTTTAGTGGGGCAATTGTGAATTTGTTGTTTAAAAGCCTGGTAGCAGTAGTATATATGTATTTTACAATGATATTATTGAGATTCTGTATCTTCTAAATTCTTGTTTTCTTAAACCATGTGATTGTCCTGCATGCTAAAACTAAATCTTTGCGTTTTGCGAACAAAAAGTTTTATTTGACCACCTAATTTGGTCTCCAGGGAGCAAAAGCAACAAGCAATGGATGTGGAAGAAGGTGTCATTCCAGATTCTCCAGTTCTTACTTCTTCATTTTCTATGGTTAATCGTATGAGGAGGAAAAAAGAGAATAGGCATATTCGATACACAGAGCATACACAGCCAGATTTGGAACTGGCAAAGAGCAGCAGTGGTAAGAGATGGTATTGTTTGGTTGAGTTTCTTTAACTACGCTTCAAAAAATTTAAAGGGTTAAATAGTGAAAGACATAAGTTTGATTGCAAAGAGTGAGAACAAAAACAACAAAAAAGTTTCAGCTGGTCTTCTGCCTGTTTTTTTGGTTTGTAGGTTTTTTTTTCCAATTTATTCAATAATATATGAATATGTATATATATAAATATGTTGAGTGGCAAAATGGCTTTAGCAGCAACTGTTATATCACAGCTCAAAGCTTGTCTTAACCTCCTACTAAATGCAGAGGTTTCCTGACCCATAAATCTGCTTTAACTCCAGACTGACCAAATGAGTTTGACTTGTGTGTACAGCTCTATCACCACCTAGTGGAGAGTGAAACAAATATTTAGCCACTTTCTGCAATTATCCTGCACTTAAAGTAATATTTCTAAAACCCATAGATATCCTAATTCTAGTAGCTATACAATCTTTTTCTTTTTAGCCCCAATACAATCTTTGCTTTTTTGTGTATGTGCCATAGTCTGGAGATATTTTGCAGATTTGATTTCCAAACTTGCTTCTGTAATGTCATAGAAATAGCTCTAATGTATTTTGACCATGACAGATATTTTTGAGGTAAGGGACTTTTGGTTTGTATTCTAATAATACACAGGAAATATGATAAACAATCCAGGTGCTTTTAATGCATTAATTTATCTTCTGAAATAATAATAATTTCAAAAGTATTTTAAAAACATGTGTGATTGAATCTAAATATATGTCTTGACTAAAAGCTTTCCAAGAATAAAAGCAGAACAAATATGGGGGAATATAGGGTGAGTTGGTTATTCGTGCACTTTATTTTAAGCATCTGATTTTGGTGTTGTGAACAGCTAATCTTTTCTAAACATACTTCTCTCAATTTTCTGAATAAATAACTTGAGCTGTCAGATTAAAGCGAAGCTATATATATATATATAAAATGATGGAAATACCTGTCTTGGTTAATTGGTAAGAAAAGCAATTGGTGTCCAGGGCTACATGGCACACAGAAGGTTGGCCATTATTCAAATCACAGGTTGGTTTTGTTTTCTTTGCTTTTTCATTAACTTAGCTAGTGCAGAAATTTATCCTCTTTGACAATTTAATACTTTCAGTGCTGTATGAAGAAATGAAATATTGATTAGATACATACTGCTTAGGAAATCCATATAGAAAGTGATATAGTTTTGTGTCAGCGTTATTTTATGGCTGACTAGCAGGGGATATATCTGAGAGACAGAGAATTAACATCAAATATTAAAAAAAATCAGATGTGCTTAGGGGAACGGATCTACTAACACACCAAAATTCATATTCAACTGCTGTTAGGACTAGGACATTGGTTCTGTAAATGCACATGACTGTGACACTAGGCTATGTAGTTTCATCACATGTTAATGTTTATACAACTTTTCCTAGAGTTTCAAATTCCTCTGTATTCCACACAAGCAAGCAGTCATCGTGAAGAAGAGATACTAGTGGCAGACACCTGTGATCCACAACTGTCCCCTGTACCAAGTAAGTGTATTAATAGTTTTAGTTCTAATTCTGTTTGAAACAAGGAAAATCTTACTACAGCTGAGGAGTTAGAAACAACTGAGGTTCAGTTTGTGATCCTTCCCTTTAAACAAAGGATCCAGTAAAAGCAAATGACATTTAATCACAGAACTGCTTCTGAACTGCCTACCTTGATGCCAGTGGTAGCACAGCAGTAGGGCTTTGAGTCAAGAAATGAAAAGAACCTCAGTGCAGCTCTTACTGCTGATTTGTTTTGGTCAACGTGTTTAATTGAGCTATGTCTGAGTTTTCAACTGTAACATGAGATTAAAGACTCCTAGCATTGCATTTATTCTGAAGCGAGTATATAACATTTATAAGTGCTCCTATTAATTATCCCTTTGTACTTGTGAATTGATTATAAGTCTTTAAATCTAAAATCTTTCTCCATAAACAATTATTTGACAAGAATTTTGTGTCCCTGATTCTTTTTCCTCTGAAGTGTTTAACTATAAATGATTGTGACAGTCAGTGTTGGAATTACTCATGCAGGTCAGGGTTATGGATTGTGGTTCTTTTACTTTCCCATCATATTATCACTTTGTCTCAGTTTAATAAATGGAATAACATTACGCCCCTGAAAGAAGAGAAACTCACTTCTTGGCTTTCATAATAAAAACACAAGAATAATAGAAGTGTCACCTAGGAAACAATCATTTTTCTGTAAATATTCACTATTCCTGTTCTACGTGTTGTTCTCAGATTGCTCATGCCCTGGACTGGGAGTTTGAAATATAACTTCTGCATAGATTTGTATTTTAATTTGGGGGAATTTTATACCAACATGAATTATATGTTTCTGTACAGCAGTTTACTCTCATCAGAAATTCTTCTTTCCCTTTGCTCCACTCATTGCTTCCATGTGTAATTCTGTCTGATACAGGTCAAACTATTTCCATAATAATTAGATTTCAGTTTGTGATACTATTTTGTTTTAGTTTGGAGTTTGTATCCCTTAGGTAAGTAGATTAAGATAATATATTTATGTATGTAATTTAGTAAGTGAACTTCTTTATATTCATAAAGATAAACCAAGGATGGGAGGTTATCCTGTTCCAAAGCCATCTTTTAACTTGGCTGCAGTTGTTGCAGAAACAATTGGACTTGCTGTTCAGGATGAATCCGTAAGTATTACTCACAGATTTTCTCCCATAATCAACTTTTTTGCCAGTTGTTTTGGAAAGCAGTGTTTTTCAGTTTGACATTAAAATTATGCAGAACTTATTTAAAGTTCCAGTAAGCTCACTCTAGCTTACTTTTTCTGATGTAATAATGGATTTCTATAGAAAGAGGGGAGATAAATGAGCTGACTTGTCTGCACACAGTGGAGGCAGGATAGCAAGGTTCTTGCTATGAACGTGTATTTCAAGTTTGACTGAGATAGCAGCATAAATCTTAGGATCTGCTTGTGCAGTAATCAAGTCATAACACACTGAAAAAGCTTACTTGGTGATGAGGTTCTTGATGTATTCGATGTTTTTGCTTTGTAAGTACAATGAGGATGATAGTAATTTTTTCCTTTAAATAGCAGTAGTACCTGTGTTTATATGTATGTGTCTGAAGGAATTTTTAAGTTTCCATAAGACTTCTTTAAAAGCTACTGGTGAAAAGTTCATCTTTCTTTTAGTTTGTTACTTTTCAGAGTGAATGGTCATATTTGAATGGGGCTTTGGAGTATTTATATGTAAATCTAGCATGCTTATAAACTTTAACAGCTTTTAACGTTTTCATTCTTTGTTTTACTTCATGACTTGCCAGGAGTCCCAGAGTGTACTGAGTTCTCCCCACACTAGTGCTGCTATGAACCAGGCTCCAGAGGGCATACATTCTGAAGACTCAAGAAAACATTCAGCTTCTGAATCAAGAAATGAAGACAACAGTTTAGGGTGTGTTTCCACTTGTTAAAATAGCGTTGTTTTAAACAGTGTCTTCCTTTTAAGGTACAGACACAGAAATAAAACTATTTTCATATTGTACTGTTTTCTTTGATGTAAGTCACCACTAGAAGAAAAGGAGCTGATAAAATGCAAAGCTATGGACTTTTATGTCCCTTTCAGAGTTGCGATGTGTGAGTTTTTGATCTATGCAGTCCTTTCGTAAATGACTTTTTATATGATTTATTGATCACAAGTGAAAACCAGAGCAGTTCCAAAAACAAACAAACAAACAAAGAAACCGAAAACAAAACTTCCACGCTTTTCCTTCATTTGCAGAAGCTTTGGGATTCTTTTGTCATGGTTATAGAATCTGTTCAAGAGCCTTCATAGATTATTTTCTCAACCCTTCCCACTTTCTACCATTTCACAGCACTTAAAGGTAGGCAGTCCTTCTGTAGGCAGTCCTTCAGTAGGAGAGATTTCTTACTTCCCAGACCATGAGTTTCCCTGTTCTTTTTTTCTTCTGTTTTTAGTTCATTTTAGTTAATATTCTGACAGCTTCTTGCAGATCACTGACGAGAAGTGTTCATGTTTTTTTCCACTTTCTTTTTCCAGACACCAAAACATGATTTAATCTCTCACTGTATTCAGTCTTTCAGGTCCATCTCAAAACACTCCACCACGTGTTGACTGGGATTCTCAAGTAGTTTCTCCTGTTTTCGGAGCTTCTAGCAATACGCGGAACAACTCAAGTACAAGTCATGCATCTTGTATTTTAGATTCTGATTCGAAGCCTAATGTCAAAATCAACCTCTTCAACAATCCTTCTGGTTCCAGATCTCATAAAAATAGGTCAAAATCTGAAGATGTTGCTTTTGTTGCACCGCTGAATCTTGGAACTGAAATCAATTCAGTTATCAGCCAGGTCTCTAGCAACAGGCAAATGGTTTTGAAAAAGAATAGTAATGAGGTTGTAACTTCTGTTGGAAATACCTGTGCAGCTAAAAATGAGGTGATCAAGAGCGATTTCCTTCTCATCCACCAGAAGCAGCCGGAGGGACGGGGTGCTAAGAGAAAGATAGCTGAAGATGAGCATGTAATTAGCTGTGAAAATGCATCCTTCAACAAAGAGAACTCTGCACCCTTTCGATCAGATATTCAGCACATTAATGGGGAACACACAGGTGATAAGCCCTTGGATCTGTCTGACCGCTTCTGTGGAGTTCGTTGTCAAGAGAAAAAACAAGGAAGTGAGGAGACCTGTAAGAATAAACTGAAGCAGGTGACTCTGTATGACGTATTTCTGCAACTAGGGAAGCCCATTCATGAGGGTTCATCGTCAGTTCAGAATGCCAACAACGAGAGGAGCTTATTTGGCAGAGATATGCAAGGAGAACCCTTTGTACAAGAGGCAGTGCTGGCAAAAACATTTGCAGATACTAAAAAACAGATCCAAATGAAAGAAGAAGTCCTTCCCTTAAAAATAACACCGTTACCAAGTACTGTAGACACAGAGCAACTTTTTAATGATGTGAAGGTATGTTTTTTCTCAGTTTTTCTTCTCTTGAAATGCCGAATTTAAGTCTTGGGAAACAATAAAATTGCAATATGTTGTTAGGTTGCCAGTGACCATGTACCAAACAGAAAGAAAACAAGGACAGGGCATGGAGAGTCTGAACCAGCGTCTGTACTTCAACCAAACCCTTGTAGACTATCAAAAAATAAAGTACTGCCAAATGAGCAAGGTAACTTAAGAAATTGTTCATTTTAGTACCTTATCCTCGTAGTTCATGCTACAGATGAATAAAATTCTTCATATCCTGTCTTCTCCCACATTATCACTTTTGTGCTTTATATTTAGTCTCTTTCTGTCCTGTTTCTCAAGATCACATTTGGATTTTCAGTTATAATCTGCTGTATTTCATTAGGCTTTCCTTTAGCAGTATATCCCTGTATTCTTTTGCCTCTATAGATCTCATTTATTTAGCATGTTTTTCTGCACAGTGCCTTACTGCAGCATGTGAATTACAGACAGTTTAAACTCAGTTTTATCAATCAACTGAAATTTTATTTCACTGCCTACATCAAATGCTTGAAAACTGTTTTCAAGTGTAAAAAATAAGCCATTTTGTTAATGCTTTATGATCTATTAGAAAAAGAGATTCAATGAAATACTTCCCTTGGAAGTTGTATATTCTTTACTGTAGGTGATCCCAGTCTTAATTTTTTTTTTTTTTTAATTTTTATAACTGGGATTGTAGTATTACCTGTATTCCTTAGATATGCTGTTGCACTGCATACTTGTAGAAATACTTAAAAGTTTACATTATAAGTTTAAAAAAGAAAAATGAGAGTTTGGTGTTGCTGTGTAGCTTGAAATCTAAACTTCTAGTTCACAGCTGCATTGGGAGCCATCCCTAGAACAATGACCAGACACTACTGTACTCCTGTATCCTAAAAATTAACTGTTGTATTCTTACTAATCTAATGTCTTCTGTGCAGTTTTAACATTACTTGATTTGAACAGTACAGAGATTTTTATTAGCAAGAGTATTTACTTATTAAATACCTTGTGGAAATGTATAGGCATGGTATGCTCCCTGCATATGGCAAAAAAACACACCAAAATAACAAACCTTGAAATGTTTTCTTTGAAGATTCAGAAATACATAATTTATGTTTACTGTATTTATTATTTGAGAAAAGTCAATCCTTAAAACCTAAGATGAAAAGAAAGCGAACTTAAATTTTACATATCAGATGCTACTTACAGAATTTGATTCTGATTTGTCTTTTTTTTGTCATGTTCTCTGTATCCAGACCTGAAAGAAAAACCTTTAGAAAACCTTCAGTGGAGCATAGACCCAGGAGCTGACCTTGCACAGTACAAAATGGACGTAACTGTGATTGATACGAAGGTGAGCCATCGCTTTGCAACAGGATGGCATGTTCCATAATGTTAGACAAAAAGCCTTTAGAAGTCACCTGATGAACTTTTTTCCAGGCAGTCTAAACCTACTTGCTAACTAAAATCAATTTCACTCACTCAATGCTTTTTCACATTCCTATATAATGTTTATTTATTTGCAGTATAGTTCAGTTATCCTGTAACACTTCAGCTGTCTTGTTGCATTTGATCAACTTTGCCATGTGGGTTTTCAGGATGAAATGGATGGACTTGATGGTATCTTGGGATTTTGTTGAAAACAAAAGTGTTTCAAATCTCATGATTTTTCCTGTGAAAACATTCATGAAGACATCTCTCTTTGTTAAGTAATGGAAAATGTGCAGATCACGACACCAAGCTGAGAGGGAGTGTTGATCTGCCAGAGGGGAGAAGGGCACTGCAGAGGGACCTGGACAGACTGGATCAATGGGCCAAGGTTAACGGCATGAGTTTCAATAGGGCCAAGTGTCGGGTCCTGCATTTTGGTCACAACAACCCCAGGCTTGGGGAGGTGTGGCTGGAAAGCTGCCTGATGGAAAGGGACCCTGGTGTTCTGATGCTGAACATGAGCCAGCAGTGTGCCCTGGTGGCCAAGAAGGCCAATGGCATCCTGGCTTGTATCAGGAATGGTGTAGTGAGCAGGACTAGGGAAGTCATCCTGCCGCTGTACTCAGCATTGGTGAGGCCTCACCTCAAGTACTGTGCTTGGTTTTGGGCATCTCAGTACAGAAAGGATGTAGAGGTACTGGAGTAGGTCCAGAGAAGGGCAGCAAGGCTAGTGAAGGGCTTGGAAAATCAGCCCTAAGAGGAGAGGCTGAGGGAGCTGGGGCTGTTTAGTCTGGGGAAGAGGCGGCTGAGGGGAGACCTTATTACTCTCTTCCAGTACCTGAAAGGTGCTTACAGCAAGAGCAGGGTAGGTCTCTTCTCACTGGTGACAGGTGACAAGATGAGGGGAAATGGCCTCAAGTTGCGCCAAGGTAAGTTCAGGTTGGACGTTAGGAAGCACTTCCTTACAGAAAGGGTGGTTAAACGTTGGGATAGACTCCCCAGGGAGGTGGTTGAGTCACTGTCCCTGGATGTATTTAAGAGCCGTTTGGATGTGGCGCTCAGAGGGTACTATGGTTAGGCTGCAGTTTGACTTGATGATCTTTGAGGTCCCTTCCAACCTGAGTAATTCTGTGTTTCTATGAATTATCCTTCTTACATTTGGGTACAGGTTGCCTACTAGAAATTAAAAATTGCCTATGAGAATTTTCCTGAAATTTGTTGGCTTTCTCTCAAATAAGATCTTAATGTGTTTTGAATTGAGACTGACTGTTTTTGAATTTCTGTATGATTGATTTTTCTCTGTGTGGAATTTTAACATGAAAACTTTAAGGAATTTCTTGTCTAGCGAGTAATGTAATTCACCAGATAAATGTCCAAATATTTTCCAGGAACAGTGACAAAATGGTTTGATATATATAATAGTAATATTGATTGCACCAATTGTTTCTGAGTGTAATTGTAAAATTTACTTTTTTATTCAGGACGATTCTCAGTCAAGAATTGGAGGGGAAGTTGTTGATATGGATTATACATATGTTAGTGAAAGTGTGCTACTGAAAATGAAAAATCAAGAGCAAACCCAGGAAGGCAGTCCAAGTAAGACTTCTTTTTCCCCTCTTTGGATTTATGTTTTTATTATTATTTATTTTTTGGGGGGGGGGGGGAGGAGAAAACAATAGTTTCTTTCCATATGTGATTAGATAATATAAACTGGCAAAAACACATTTATTTTTTGCAGTTATAAAGATCAGCCTGTCTACTAGTAAAATGGATGGTGGTTGTTTCTTTATTTAAACTTACATGGTTTAAACAAGGTTTTTTGTGAGACAAAGCCAGCCAGAACTGTGCTTTCACAGTGCTTAAGAAGTTAAATACGTCTTTTTTTTTTTTTTCCCACATTCTAGCCTGTAATGAGCACACTTGCAACTAGGTGCTTTGAAAGGCTGATAGGTAATCATATCAGACTTTCTATGGAAGACCAATCTCATTTTTCATAGCATATAATTAGAACTGGTGTCATTAAAATGAATCCAGATGTGTTTACATCGCATCTAACATATGGTATGTGGTGAACTGTGGTTGCAGGGCTACAACTTCTGACAGTGATTGCATTCTGGTTTTTGCTTTGAGCGTGGTGGTGGTCATTTTCTATTATTATTTTAATTCTCTTGTTGTTTTTTGCTTGCTTGGGGATGTTTGCTATTGTTGCTTTATTTTTGTTTCAAGATTTTGCAGCTTGATCACGTTTCTGTAGTTTGTTTCCTACACAAAGAAAAGTATTTCCTTCTGCTTGAAAGAGTCCATAATTGCAACAACCAAAATCTCATGCACGTACTGTTGAAGTTTAAAGGTATATCAAAGTGATTCAGCAGTTAATCGAAGTTTAGAAATAGAAACAAGATATCTTTATGAAAAATATGAGCGTTGTTCACATTCTAAAGGTCACTGGATTAGTTTTCAGAAAGAATAAATGTACTGTTAATGAGTTAATCAGTACTAGAGCTGGAAGTAGATGTTAGTTCTTAATATACATTCAGTCAAAGCATGCCTTCTTTACTTAAATTGTTGAGAGAGATTTGGAATGTTCATTGCTTGACTGTTTTTTGTTTGTTTGTTTTTTGTTTCTGCTGTAATAGGAAGAGAAAAAAAAATGAATGATACCATAACAGAAATGTTTGATCGGACAGCTGATGGAGAATATGAATCGTGCCTACCAGAAGATAGTCTTTCTGCATGTGATGAAAAAGAAACTGTGCATGGTGAAGAGCAGGACAAAGGAATAACAGTAGCAAGCAAGAAACCAAAGAGTGAGATAGATAGATAGATAGATTTATTTATTTATTTATTTTCTTTCTTTCTTTCTTTCTTTCTTTGTTAGTGTGGTTGGAGTCAGGGTCTGTTCCATAGGAACAAATAGGCCAAATAAACTATGAGTTCATTGTTCATAAGTTCATGGGATAATTCATTCATTGTAATGACATAATATAAACAGATATGAAAATTGTTCTGTTGGTTCATTTAAATTACACACATACAAATACGGGGCTGTAATGGAAGTTGACATGGAAGCTGTACAACAGAATCGGTCCTAAGGAAAACACATCAGATTTGGCTGTAGGTTAGGACTGTGATTTACTTGCTTTCTGTGTTCCCCAGTTATGTTGAGATTTCTCAATATTTTGTTGTTTATGTAACCTTCCCACTCCTATTCTGCTCATCTTATCTCACTGCTCTTTTTTTTTCTTCCCTCCTAATGCTTTGCAATCACTGATCAACCAATTCTGTATTATTTTTACTTTCTATTTGTATCTTCTACCTCAAAGCAGCATGAATATGGCTTTTTTTGTATCTAATAGCCTACTCATCATTTCAGAGATGTTTCTGCAGGCAGTCTTTTAACCTTATGTGACATGTGACTTTTTGTTCTGCGTGTTTACAGAACATGAGGATAAACAAGATAAAGCCAAACAGAAAGCTTTTGTGGAGCCATATTTCAAAAGCGATGAAAGGTAATTTGCCTAATATAAATAGTAATAAAAGTAGTTTGTTTAACATAGATATTCTAAGGGTATTTCCTCCTTGAAGAGAACTTGTTCTGCCATAAAGCAAACCTGTTCATTTGCAACTTATTAGCAGCTGAAGAGGCACAGGTAAAAAGATACTGTGAATTAGATAAAAGCTAAAGTAGAGGGAGGGGGGGAAACACACATTAAGGTATATCAGTCACATCTGTTGCAAAGTAAGGAATGATATTTCTGCATTTTATAATCCTGTTGAATGAAGTATTTTGTAATCCATGCGGTTTCTTATGGGCATGTAGCCATGCATGAGTTTATTGTCAAAGAGCCAATGAGTCGCTTATATAAATAAGAAAAAAGTTGTTATCTTTGGTGGTTTTTTTTCCCTTCCTCTAGGCAATAAATGAGGAATGCGAAATAACTGTATGCCTTAGGGCTTCCTCTGTTGCCTTTCTGCCTGATCATCATTGACAGTCTGGGTCTTCATTTCATAATGATACCAAGCCCTTCACTTAAATAATTACTGTCTTTTTTTAACATTGGCCTGTTTTCCTTGTAGATGGAATTTGTTTAGTGTTTTGTGGTTTCAAAAAAGAGCACGTTAGTTGAAAAAAATCTCAGTGTTTTAATAGCAGCATGACATTCCTCTTGCGGATATCAGTGTGGGAACTTCTGAGCCCCAAAATGTGTTCTTCAGAACTCATATTTTTGAGTAATTCAGATCAAGTCACTTTCCTATGATGAAAAGTCATAAACACTTGACATGCATATGTGTGGGTTTTTTTTAAAAGGTTTTTATTGTATTTTAAAAACTGGAACTGTTTTAATTACAAAAGTAATCATATTCAAATATGAAATGTAGTATGTTTGGGTTTTGTAGATGCTGTGGCTTTTTTTTTTTTTTGAAGCTATCCGTTATTGTATCCTAAAAAAAAAAAAAAAAAAGAAAATTCTCAGACATGTAGAGGAAATAAATGCTCTTTAAACACTTTTGCTTTTCAGAAAGAATACTATGTTAGATTTTCCTCATATTGAGGTGATTCGAAAGAAAGAAGAAAGAAGAAAATTGCCTGGCCATACTTGTAAGGAATGTGAAATCGTAAGTAGTGTTGCTAGTTGTGGTCTTGTGGCTCTTCTACTATCTACATTCTGAAGTGCTGTTGAAATGGAGTCTGATCACATCATCTTCAGTATATACAGGAGCCAAGAGTTGTTTACCAAAGCTGTTCACAAAAGTTACTTTTTTTTTTTTTTTTAATCTGCAGTAACCAAATGTAACTTTTTTTCCCTTTTTTCCAATGCCTGAATGAAGGTAAAAACCTCTGGCAGTATGATTCCAGTGTGTTTTTAGTTAATAAAAGAAGAGTTATCTAATCAAAGAATTGTAGATTTCTAAATTTTAGTTCAAAACTCTACTGTTATTCATGGGTACTTGAATAAGTGTGTTTTGTTTCCTGTTGTACCTCTGTGTCTTGTTTGTTTCTTTTTTTTTCTGAGGCATCTGTATTTTCAGATTGTTGCACCAACAAATACACTAATGTAAATGTATATACAAATATACATACCAGGAGAAAAGTATGGGATTTTAGGCTTCTTCATTACAAGTTTTTCCTTCCTTAAAAATTGCTGAATGGCTTACATATAATTTGAAGAAAGATAAAATATTGACATAGTTATATGCATAGTAAGAATATATTTAATTTGATTCTGAGTAGGCTGAGTTAAATAGGCAGTGATCTAATAAGTAAATGTGCCAGGAGTGTTGAGTAATGGCTGAATAATGATGGATTATCTCAGAAGTCTTTCCAAATAAATACGTATTGGTATGGAACCAGTGCTGTCCATAGATTCTGCTACTGAGCATTCTACAGCCAAATTGCATTTACTTAGCTGAAAAAATTTATTAAACTATATTTTGGTCAAAAACATGTTCCTGAAAAATATCCTTCATAAAACTCATTAAATTAAATTAATTTTTACAGTCAACGATAAATACCACTTTCAAAAATGTGCTTAATTCAGATAGTTTGAAAGAAAACGGGATGTTAAGGGAAGGAAAGAAAAACCAAAACCTTCAGTCTATTTCTTAGCCCAGGAGCTGCATGTTAACTTTCAGTTTCCTGCATCTGTAAGCTATGGATCAGTTAATCCAGTTTGTTACTTCCTGACAACTTAATTAGAGTGGTAATTCTGGAAATATTAACAGCCTTGATTTTTGCACTAGTAGGTCTCGACATTAAACTTTTAAAAATAAATATGTATATATTTTTTTTAAAGTCCAGGCCATTTGAGATGAATGTCTTGGAATGCATGGAATGCTTGGCTACAGCATTGCAACGTGCATGATAAAGCTACCTTTCAATGAAATGCCTATGGAAAAAAAGGAGTATTAGACAAAGCATAAGTAATACTTTAAGAAGTCTTGGCTTATTAGTCAGAAGATTTTGAAAAGTTTCTTAAGTCTGAGGAAATGCTTAGGGTGTGGGTTGAAATCAGTAAATAGTTTCTGGCTAAGTGCTGTAAGCAATATCAGAAGGGTTGCCTGTTCATTGTGAGCTGATGTGAGCGCACATGTGCACGTGTTCTGGCAAACTGAAATTTAAGTCCTTTATGTCCTGGTCATAAGAGTGTTTCAAAGATCTCACCCATCTCACAATGTAAAATGTGGTAAGATGTCTACTGTTACGATGACTTCGCAATGAGATCAGAGAAAGTTTGTAAAATAAAATGCTTGTTAGTGTGATTTGGTCTCACTACACTTCATGTGGGATAATCAGAGTGGGGTATTTTTATATACATTTAGACTAGAGAACTGACTAAACAACTGTGCTAAACTAAGAGGAAGAGCATTTGAAAGATTTGTTCTCTTAAGACTGCAAATAAAAGTTCTGTAAACAGTTATTTTATGATGAATGTACTGCAGGTGCATCTTTTCCCACATAGGAAAACCTAGCTGCAGTGTTCTGTGGGGGTTGAAGATGCTGTGGATAGCTCCATCTAGAAGACAGCTGAGTTATTTTTTCTTAATGGCAGCCATGTGTCACTTTTCTAGTCTTGACCAACCCAAAACATTTCTAAGCAATATGAAATAAAGAAGCTACTTCTAATTTATTTGGATTGATTGGTTTGTTTTTTTTAGTTCTCTGTTCCTCCAAAACTGCACAGTGTGTTTGTCATTGATTGATACGTAAATACTCCCCACCAGTCATGATCTGTTTAGCCCCTCCACCAAAATGCGGTACATTGCGGATTTTCAGTAGGCTACTTTCTAAAATTCCAATTGTTTAAAGGACAAACATAATGTGTACTACTTATCCTTAAAAAAGACTCAGCTAATAATCACACAGATACTGTTGAATTTTTATAATTAATTTTGTGGACTCTAACTCCACATCATTTCTTATCAGTATTCACTAATAAAAGTTATATGTACTAGATGCCTGTTCTTCTTCTTTCATTAGTCTCTACATGTGTAACGCACTGACAGACATTTTTACAGCTGGGTCCCTGAAAACCACTTGATCTGACTTCTAGCCATGGCCATAGGCTTTTTGCTTTGAAGAGAACCATGGATAAGACCGTAGCAAACTAAATTGCTCCAGATTCAGACACTGAAAGGAGTTCTGCTGTTAGCAGTTTGGAAACAAGAGGATTTTTATGTGTACTTTATGCTTTGCCTGCTATCTATTAGGAAAAAAAGGAATTTATCTGTGTACTTTACTGTTCTAAATAAGTAGAATTTTTTTGAAATGCTGCTGTTAGATGGAGACAGGAAGTAATCTCTATTGACAGAAATATTCTGTTCCTTTCCTGTTTCCCACTCTAGATTACTTTCCAGCTGACTTAATGAGCTTTTAATTCTGCATTTTTTTTAATTATAATTTTGATGAAATTATTTTACCACTTTATGAGGGCCAGGCTTCTTATGCAATCCAAACTTGGTATTTCCACTTGAATCATATAATGCTTTCAGCTTTGAAAATGCTCTAGTACCTTGTGATAGCTAAGTGCCCAATTGCTGTTTTAGGAGATGATAAACTAGAATCACAAGTTAAAGCACTAGAAAACTAATGCTTGTTTTCCTTATACTTAAGGGAACATGCAGCAAAGAAGCTTGGAGGATGTGTGTACTTTTCGCAGTGCAGTCCCTAGCACAGCTGACAGATGTATTTATTAATTTAAATTAAAAGTAGCTGGTCAGTGTACTACTTACTTGAAACAAAGTACAACTGTTAAGTAGTTTCTGGAGTCTCAGTGGTCAATCAGTATGTTAAACTAGCTGTTTCATAGAATCACAGAATGGCCTGGGTTGAAAAGGACCACAATGATCATCTACTTTCAACCCCCCTGCTATGTGCAGGTCACCATCCACCAGACCAGGCTGCCCAGAGCCACCATTGTAAACAGCTGTTCCCACTCTTGTTTATATGCTCCCTTCAAGTACTGGAAGGCCACAATATGATCTTCTCACAGCCTTCTCCAAGCTAGACAAGCCCAGTTCCCTTAACCCTTCCTCAGAGCAGAGGTGCTCCAGCCCTCTATTTATGTGCTCCTAGTTTGAAGATAATAAAGCAGGAAGGATTTTGACTTAACTTTGTCGTAAGCTCTAAATTTAGATTCTGGAAATAATTTTGTAGCATGAATTTTGTAGCATGGTTTACTTCTTTTTTTGTTTGTTTGTAAATGCAAATTGAAACTTTTGTTTACTAGGAAACTCATATCTATCTTGACACCTGTGCCAGTTTCACAAAATCAGCCAGTAAAACTGTTGACATAAGTAATTATACACATTGCTAAACCTTTTACCTGTGGTATGCTAAAAGATATAAAGCTAACAAATGTGCCACTGTAAGGCTATGCTTAATCTGTAAATTCTGTAAACTTCTAGGATAACAGCCAGATATTTGTCATTTGGATGACAAATCTTTACTCTTGGCTATCCTCACCATTACTTCTAGATAACTGTGTTAATAAACATGCATTGACAATGTCACTGTGTAGAGCAGTTTCTCTGTACATAATAAATCTGTTAACCTGGATTTTTTTTTTCTCACATACAGTATTATGCAGATATTCCAGAAGAGGAGAGAGAAAAGAAGCTAGCTGCCTGTTCAAGACACAGATTTCGTTACATTCCACCAAATACACCTGAAAATTTCTGGGAGGTTGGATTTCCTTCTACTCAAACTTGTATGGAAAGAGGTTAGTGCAAAAAAATGGCTCATAAATCCGGGAAGCCATTTTAGAAAATAAAATAGACATTAAAAAGTGCTTTGTTTCTAGTCTGTCAGGCAGCCTTTTTCACCTAGCCTTTCTGAGATCCTTTTACTTTAAACATTATTTTGAATGAATGTTGTCTTTTTTTTTTTTTAGTACCTGCTGTAGTACTAGGAAGAATTAAATGTAGGGAAACTTTGTCATAAACTAGGTAGAGAAGGCTGAAGTAAATGGTGTCACAGAATTTGGTTGAAACCCTACTTGTCTTTCAACCTAAGCAAGAACTCAGCGTTTTCAGAGGCAAAGGCTGAGAGACTGTACTTGCTGAGGACAGACAGGCAGCACCACTGATCTACTTTGTCTCTATCTTGGGAATAGGACAAAAATGGAGAAGTTGAGGGTCAGATGTGTTTAGGTAGTTCTTAATACACATTCCCTGTTTATCGGTGAAACTCAAAAGCTGTTTTTCTGACTTCATGCAGAAGATTGTTCTTTCTAAATAACTTCTGTAAGTCCTGAATGTTGATGTAAGAACAAGAACTAGCTTTACTAAGGACTTAGGTTTTAAAGTTCGTACTGTACTCTATGTATGTTTCTTCATAGCGGTGAAACTATGAGATAAGGAGTCCTGTACGAACTCTTTGCAACTAATATGAGCTAAGTAACTCAGAATGTTAATCTGAACTGATTTGGTCTGTTCTCAGCAGTTTCAGAGCAGGTGTAGGAAAACAGCTAGGGATATGAATGTGTTTGTGTGTGGTTAGTACCATATCATACTTAATCTGTCAGAACAAATAGCATTGATTTTCAGATCCTTAAGATAACTTCAGTGCAAATCAAACTGCTTAATCAAGATGTACTGAGCTGAGTTCATTATGAAGCTGAATTTCTAAGGAATGTGTGCATTTCAAGCGTAACATTCAGAACTCCAAGTTTGCACATCATGGGTGTCAAATGTGAGATTTCCGTTTGAAGTTTTAGTCAGGTTCCCTCTTCTTAAAGATCTGCTGTGAGACAGTAAGCTAGTTACCAAATTTGCCAGCCATTATGCTTCAGGAAAATGTTCTGTCCTTTTCCTATAAATTTGTCTGTGTTACTGTGTATGGTACGGTGAATCCTTCAGTCCAGCCAGCCTGTACCACAGTAATGCTGCTGAATCACCACTTCCTTTGTGAGTTATCTCTTTCCTCCCTTCTGTATCCAGCTACCTATGGCTTGGCTGTGGCTAAATCATTCCTTCTATACCTTAGTTTATGAGAGAGGCTCTACAGTGGTGAGAATTCTTCCATGGTTTGAGATGATTATCTTTTTAAGATGAACAAATCATTGTCCTTCCTTTTCCAACCTTGGTTGCCTTTTACCTCTTCCATCTGAGGAGAAAGCTGATCCAGACTAAGCAATGTCCATTTTATAACACGGGTGATCAAGATATCCTGTTGCAGAGAGGTCTGTTACTACTCATTTAGAATCTACTTGCACTCTTGTTTCTTAGATTCTTAGCAATCTCCTAGCTAGGCCAAGAGCTGGTCAGTTGTTAATGGCCCTAACAGCATGTGAAAGGCAGACTTCAGATCTGTCTTTCCTTTATAAAAGCAACAGTGCAGCAGGAATACTGGGAAGGTTTCCAGTGATGATGAACAACTGTAGTTATCAGAAGTTGTGCATGTATGTAGGATGTATTTTCTATTTCTTCCTGGTATTTTGAACCAATTGGATTTTTAAAAAAACTGAGGACTGCATAGAAAACGTTTTCCGACTATGAAGTAGGAATCTACAACTCTCACCTCAACAGATGTTACTGCTGATAAACAGTAAAGGTTTGACACAAGCCAGATGCTGTAACTGGTTTGCATGAAGTGCCTGCTTACTGTCATTGCTAGCGAAGTTGAGCGTGTTACAGAAATTTCCTATGCACTTTCCTTATCAGAAAGCTGTCAAAGTGTGTTTGATCTGTAAGTTTGGCTTTTTCCAGTTAGTCTTTAATAAAAGGGAATGCTCAAAGCAGAGGGATGCACTCTAAATTCACAAAACACATGTGCCTAAATTTTTCCTGTATATGATCGGAATACATTTTAAGAAGTTAATTTTGTCAGACAACTGAACTTGCAGTACTAACATACTTTGTTACTCCTATGTAAAATCTTCTTCAGAAAAGATAATGAGAAATGCAATTTTGTATTTAGATGAACAGTTCATAGCCTCTGTTCTTCTCCTCAGTCTTACATGTCAGTCCTGCATTACTGTGTGGTCACCTACCAGAATGCAATTGAGTATTTTCATTAACGATACAGTACCCTGGAATCTGTAACTTTTTGTCAAGGGAGGGAGGAGGGAAATAGTCAGAAAAATTTTTTTGAGGGTAAGCAAAAAAGGAAGCTGAAGCTATGCATGTTGTTGTATTATATTTGTCACTTCAGATTTGTTCTTATTCTTTTAAGGGTATATTAAAGAGGATGTCGCGCCCTGCCAACGTCCAAAAAGACGGCAGCCTTATGCTGTAATGTTCTCTCCAAAAGGCAAAGAGCAGAAGACATAAATGATGGGGATGTAAAGCATACCAACCTGAAGAGCGTCTTTCCTGTCCTTAGATATTTATAGTTAATATAAACGTGAAATAGAGACCTGTTTTTCACAATGATAAATCATTTCGTTAAATATGTAAATTTTATAAAAATTCATTTGAAAATCTGAAGTATCTACCAGGAAACCAAACTATTTAATGTATGTTTGTTTCATATTGTGTTGAATACATTTTGTATTATTTTTTTGCACCTGTCAAACAATGAGTTTTTTTCTTTTCTTTGAAGTCAACTGCTACAACTTCAGCAAATCCCATCAAATCTTTTTGTTGTTGAGTAACTTCTTTGAAGTCACTGAGATCACAGTTCTTCTTGCAAGGTCTAAGTGCCTGTCAGTGGGAACAGAGATGCAGATTTTGTAGGGTGCTTCCATTTTGCACTGGATTTTTATATATAAACTTTTTCTTCTAGAAATAAGTTTTACTTACTTGTAATAAAAGCGTATTAAAGAGGTATCTAGTGTTAATAGTTTTGGAGCTCTAAAAACCTGTACAGTCTTTTTCTTTCTTTAAATCATGGTGTTAAAAGTATAGCACTGCATTTCTTCACCTCTTAAATTAGAATATCCGGTTTGTCTTTTTTTTGTTTGTTTTATTTTAAATTACAGTGTCTCATTTATTGATAAGGAGATAAACATTCATACTTCTAAATCTGTATAACAGCTATGCATTGAGTTCTTCTAGACAATGATCATTGCTACCCACTAGATTATGAAGGATTCTCCAGAGGTATTTTAAATTAATTCTTTGCAGTGGGGAGTATAGTTAATTCCATACTTATGTTTGGAGGGTAAGAACAGAATGAAGGAGGCCAGATAATACTTTTACCTAGGTGGACAGGCAAAAGATCACTTAAGAATGGGATACTTAAGAATTGCATAGCATTTTAGGATTGAATGTAAGTGCATCTCCAAGCACTGTCACCAATTACCTACCCTGCTTAGCTGATTAACTTTTGCCTTAGCATTGCAAAGGGAGATCTTATTGCGTGGCAAAGGCAGAAAGCCAAATAATAATGAAAATCTGTAGTTATTCCCATGTATCCTGATGTGTGATGACAGTGGATGTTTACACAATATAGTGGCTGGTTGAAGAATCCATGCCAGGGTGAACCTAACATTCTGAAAAATTTGAATACTCCAAAGAAAGTTGGTAGGTGCAGCCAAAATTAGGAGTTTTCCAGACATCTTGAAAAATGTTTTAGAACAATGATTTTGTTCTCAGAGTAAATGCTTATCAGTCTTTTTATATTAAAAAAAAGGGGGTTTTGACAAAGAAAGGTAGGAGGCTGCTTTTAACTAGAGGAAGCCTTCACAAAGATGTTAAATCAACAACAAATGTAGAGACTAACACAGCCAGTGTAAAATTTATTGTAAAGTAGGCTGCATGAGAAAGTAGTTTCTTAACTATAAATCTTGTTTTTAAGGAGTGTCAGAGAGCTAGCCTTACTGTGTGTTGTTAAATGATCAAACTATAGTGTGAACATTTGAGTTGACAAGAAAAAAAATCTTCTGCACCAATGTTCGTTATGGAAGTGCTTAAGGAAATGTCTTTGTAGAAAGGGTTAGAGGAGCTGTGAAGTGAGGTAGTAGAAAAGAGCGACTCAGTGAGTGCCAGCAGGCTGCCAGGACTGGGGGTACTCCTACAGATTCGAAAGTCAGAGGAAACTGCTGACCCCCTGATTGTAACATGGAACTTGTCAATTCTAAACAATTCTGCTATTTGGGGAGTACTCAGTGACAATTCTGCCATTGGGTTTCTGAAAAGACTCCAAGGAGATCAGTGGAGCAGCCAACTGATTAGTTTTATGGATTAGAAATACTGAATTTAACTGGAGGGAAAAAAAACAACAAACAACCATGACCTTATGAGAGCTATGGATAAACACAGAGTCAACTTGTCTTTGAAAGATGAGTCATTCTACGTGTCTTAGACTCATTGAAAGTATCAAAACAAGGTTCAGCTCCTAGCAGATCCAATTTGTCAGGATATAAAAGGGAAAGTTATCTCATAGATTGTCCCTGGATGAAGGTATATCAAGTCTGCAGTGATAGGAAGTTACAACAGAACTCTGCTGGGATCTGTTAATGTTCAGCCTAACTATAAGTGTTTGAGAAGGGGTGGAAGGCAAAGTAGAAAGTTGACAGTTTGCTGTCAGGGCACACCAGTATAACTAGAAAAGAAAGGGAGAGGGTAGAATTTGCAAAGTTTCTGAAAGGGAGACACCAAAAAAGGGATATAATAGATGCCAGTGAAGTCAAGAGGTGTAATAGGAAAGGTTGTTCTTAAGGGGCATCAAGTAAAAGGTTTCATTACAAGTTGAAAAGAGCATTTCCCTGCATAGCCAATTGAATGTTGGATACTATGGAACTGCTGCAGTGTATTATGGATACACACAGTTTGGCAGGTTAAAAAGAGAAAGGTGGGACAAAGTCATCAAGGATAGTATGCCTAAAGATAATACTGTTGCTTCAGGCATTCCTTAAGCTTGGGTTACAGGAAGCAAAGAGAGTATACTAGGGAAAGTATCTAGCTTGGTATGTGTCCATCAGCATGGTTATACTTAGGTTCACGTTACACTGTTGATACTGTTAAAATACCAGTGTATTTACTAGAGCTTCCTACCACCTCAAATGCCAGTCCCCCTTGAAAATATGGTGTGCTCTGTCTTTTGGTCTGTATCTGCCAGCCTTACAATAGCTTAAGAGTTGTGTCAATAAAAGCACGATACTTCTTCTGTGTCTGCAGACATATAGGTGTAAAGCTTGTTGAAGTGTACCAGTGTTAAACGGCTGTTCGATAAGCTTTATTTACTTCAAAGAGCATTAGCGTTTCAGCTTAAGTACAGAAGACAGTTTGCAGAGGTTTGGGGTTCATAGAACAGTGAACCTCATACAATCAAATGAATATTTTACTAATAACTTAATAATTTATTAATATTATATTAATAACTTTTTTTTCTTTGGAAGTCCACTGATGCTTGTGAAGATTGTACTACTCCACTAGAGGACAGTAAGGAACTGTGTTTACTTCAAGAAGAATGTAAGAACTACTATTTCCACTTTGGTTAGCTGGTATTTTAAGACATCAGTTGCCCTTAAAACACACAAAAAAACACATATTTCAGCATCTAGAAACAAGAATACAAACAATAGTTGAGATACACTATGCTTTCCCTTTCAAAGAGAAATTCCTAAAGAAGTACCAGAAACTTGAGCAACTTATTTACCAAAAAAAGCTGACAGAAATCTCCTAATTTTAGAAATGCTGCTTCAGCTATTTGCAGTAACTTCTAATAGCAATTTCTAATCCCAGCTTACCTCAGTTACATGCATACACAACCTGTTATGTTCAGAAGTAGCGCTGGCCACCTTTATGGCAATGGCAGCACTTTGTGATTGCAGTCAGAAGTCAACTACATGTTCTTCGGGCTTTTTTTCTCCACATCTGTGAGTAGTGAAGAAGAAAGAAGACTCCAGACAAAAGCTAAGATGAAGTGCATTAATGTCTGGAGGAAAATGGGATGGTTGACTAAATACAGCATTCATGAGCTAAGTTTTCATATGTTTTCTGATTTGAAGCCAGTACTCTCAAGTTGAAGTAAAGGTGGCAGGAGTGGACTTAAAGTAGGCGTAAGTATCTAAATGGGAACTTCTGAGTAGCAATGCCCTTTGGGTCTGACCTGCACCTTCTGGCACAGCCTCAGGTAGCTTCTAGTTTCCTCACGTAGTCTGTGATAGCATCTTTGGATTCAGACTTATGTACATGTTATCCCTTCTCATTTTATGAAATAAGGGGGAAAGTATGGTAATTAACGTTAGGATTTGTTTATCATTTAAATGACAATGTGGATATGTAATGTTGCTTGATTTGCCATGGTTAGGAGGAGCCGAAGACTTGATGTTCACTTGGGTAACCTCATCTCACTTCTGTTGGTAAGAATATCATTATAGCAATCCTGAAAAAGCCAGTGTTACAAAGCCAACCACCAAGAATGAAACCCTCTCTTGGAATGGGTTGAAGTGATTTCTGAAAGTCAGCTTCTCTTAATTTAGATCCCAGGTAGCTGGAGCACAGAGCATCATCTCTGCATTGCTAATGACTGGTAGCATGTGTTAAGTTTGAGACCTTAAGGCACTAACATAGGCCTAATGATGGTACAGCTTTTAAGCTAGTGGCCTACTGCCTCTCCCAAAAGCACAAAGATGGCAAAGTGATGACTTTAGCACATCCAGAGTGCTACATGCCTGATCCACAGATACTAGCCCCAAAAGCAGGTCATGGATCATAAACTCTTTCTAGAGTTGCTTGGAGAGCAGGCATCAGGTGTTGTCAAAATGTCTGCAGGCAAGCTATTTCACTGCCTGCGAGGCCATCCTGGTCATTAGTTGCTTTTAATTAGTTGTGTTTTTGAACTATCCTCTTCTCAAATAGAAAGGATGAATGGCTTGTCCCTAATGAAGCAGGAGGAAGACAATGTCTGTCTGCTGATTAATGAATAATTCTATCAAAAAAACAGTACAAGGGAATAAAAATATAGATGGAGGAAGAGCAGAGGGAAAAGAAGTGATCAGTGAGGTGCTTCTTGTTGATACCTGGTTACCAGTGGACTCCCCATTTAGAAACAATCTATGCTAAAATCAGCCTAGTCTTGTCATCTTGATCCACAAAGCAAGGGCTCAGCTGTGGAAAATTTGGAAGAAAGAACTACTGATTTTTCTTCCACGTGTTAGTGCAGAAAGACTGCTCATTCTGAGCAGATTCAGTCTTTGTGTTGTCCCTGCACAGACTGAGCATAAAATCTGAAAGAGCCTTTTCTTTGTCTGAGTATGAACAACTGCCAAGGGAAGTGCAAGATGAGGCAGACATAAGCACAAAGCTCCACTCGGTGAAAGATGGACCAAGCCAATAGAATCATTAAGTCTAGAAATAACCACTAAAATCAACTAGTCCAACTATTACCCATCCTCACCATGTCCACTGCCCACGTCCCTCAGTGCCTCATCCACACGGTTCTTGAACATTTCCAGGGACAGTGACTGCAACACCTTCCTGGGCAGCCTGTGCCACTGCATCACCACTTTCTGAGAAGAAAATTGTTCCTGATATCCAGCCTGAACCTCCTCTAGCACTTCATTAGATTAATTTCATTAGATAAAACCTGAGATGTCAAGCATTTTTCTCACGTTTGTCCTTGCTTGCAGTCTTGGAGGTCAGTTTGTGTTCCTGTATGCCTGCAGTACATGGAAAAATGATGTGCTGTAGACACAATAAACAGTGACATCTTCTGTGAATTACATTACAGGTTGTGAAGTGCAGTGTCAGCACATCTTGGGTTAAACTTCACAGCTTTGTGGGTGCTGTGTCTTAGATCAAGTATTTGGCATAAAAATACGTCTGACCATTAAGTTTGAAATGATGGGTGCTACCCATATGGATAAATCTTCCCATGATAGTCATTTTGATACATTTTTCCTGAGTTATTCTTTCTCCCACTTTTAGTATGGAAGGTTGGCCTCCCCTCCAGAATATCACTGGAATTCACACATAGCAAGACATTGGCCTCCCAGGGCACGCTGTTTAGGTACAGCATAGAATCATAGAATTGTCTGAGTTGGAAGGGACCCTTAAAGATCATCTCATCCAACTCCCCTGCAATGAACAGAGACACCTACAGCCACATCAGGGTGCTCAGAGCCCCATCAGCCCAACCTTATGTGTGTCCAGGGCCAGAGCACCCGCCGTGTCTACATGCCAGTGGCAGGACCTAGCCATTGCCTAGAGGCACGGAGTGCCTGCAAGGGTGGAAGAACAGCTCCTGTCTCACACTGCAACAAGTGGGAGACAGCCCTGCTGGCAGGAACCATGAGAAGGATGGCTGGAGACTGTGTGCCCTTGGAAGGTCCTTGTTGGCCTTCCAGCTGGAGCCACAAACATGAAGTGGTGATGAAACATGCTAGCTCATTTTAACTACTGTATAAGAATGAATAGCACTTCTAACGCAATGTGGAAATACAGATCACCTTTTTCTTATTTATGAGTAGTTAGCAGGAAGCATCCCTGTTGTTTTTACAAAGGACTTTAAACTTAGGAATAGAAATCAAATTTTTGTTTTTATTTGGTTTGGTTTTATGCTTAAAATTTAGCACCAACTTGAATAACTACTTCAAATGAATTCATTTTCAGTGAGTTAATACTTTACTTCATATTGCCTGCACTTTGCCAATGGGTTCACAGGGAGAAGGCCTTAAAAATGACATGGTGCTGGGGAAGAACCTTATATACCTGTACTCACAGGACAGTAGAAGTAGCCAGGAGACAGTGCTGGGGGTCGGATGTTTGAAAAAAAGAAGCAAGGGAGACAAAATTCAGATCAGATAACATTTCTGTGGTGATAAAAGCCACCCATTACCTCACAGTTAAAATTACCAACTCAGCGAGTCTTTTTAGAATGGTTTTAAATAAAGTGAAAGAAAATAAAGCTAGATAGGAAAGAAATCATGATTTTGGGACCTTTGGGAATGTGCTACGTGTGTTTTACTTGTGCCCTTGGGTAAATCAGTTGTGGGAAAAGATGAAGAGATTAAATACAGTCTTTGAAACTACATTCCTAATGACTCACCATTTGGGAAAGCTTGGGAATTCGAGCTGCAATTGAAAAGCAGCATAAAATAAAAATACTGCTAACATCATCTTGGATAATGCGTATCAGATAATGAGTTGATATTCTTTTAACATTGAGCAGATGTTCTAGAAGAGGTGATTGTTTTAATTCAAATTTTCTTCTATCTCAGTCAGTTTGCAAAAGGACAGGTATTCCATTGCACGTGTAAGGATGGATATCATAAGAACCAAGACACTGACCCTTACAAATCAAAAATGTGATCGACTATTTCCATTCCAGGGAAACATCCAGTGTCTCAAATTCTATCTCCACGCTGATTTGGAACAAAAAGGCAACATTTTCCATAAACTTACATCTAAAAGAAATGGGTTTGAAATATTAAGCTTGCCAGAGTATTTCACTCTGTGCTAATGTAATTAAATTTACATAATTGCCATCAGATTAGAAGGCAAAAAATTCAAATTCATTTTGACACTCCTCTCTGAAATCACTCTGCTCTTTGCATGCATGGTGCTTGCTGGGTATCAATTGAATTAATACTTTTCAGCTCTCTGCCTTGCCAAATACTATCTATTAATTAGTAATGAATTGTTAACTGCTTAGCAAATCATTCAGACAAAGCAAGAGAACTCTTGAAATTCAGTCCTAATAATTTGACACTCAAGAAGAAAAGCAAATATAAAAAGAAACGAAGATTAGGCTTTTAGCCATTCTAAGCAGCCCCTACTTCTCTCTTGTTCTGTAACAGAGAAGCACGTCAAGCCATCAGAAATACAAGCGTTCTTCTCAAACCCATGGGGAATGAGTTACTTGTCTCAGAGAGGCAGGGGTGGCAAAAAAGACATCTTACTCCTCAGCCTCCTCGTGTCAGTAGTGACACCAGGTGTTATCTCATGAGGTCTGAAAGCATTCTGCATTCTTCAGGAAGGAATGGCCTGCATGTCTCACTGTTGCACTTCCAACCCGTGGGACCTGAGAGCTCACACAATCAGGGTTGCCTTCCCCACATCAGGATGAGCAGGGAAGGCACCCATGTGGCCTTTGCCAGGGTGTTAATGTTCACACTGTTCTGACACTGCATTACGTACACCCAGATCTCATAATTCATTAAATGTGATCAGTGCTTTTAAATGACAAGTACATGCTTGCATATGGTGCTGATGGTCTCCTGGCTATGCTGGCTGTTTGAAATCACTTTCTGTGGATTTCTCCACAGAAAAGGGATCATTTATAACGGGATTTATATTAAAGCAAATGTGAACTAGCACTGAAACAATGTTTTAAGAAATATATTTCCCTTTGTGAAGAAAACTACTTTCAATTCAGTATACATAAAAGTGGATCTTCTGGGCTTTCTCAGACGAAAATTTGTTCAGAATCTATTTATCCTAAGATTGAACTGGGAAAGACATGAGAAAATGAACACTAAAACAGAAGGCATTTATTACCAAGAGACTACAAATGATAATTCCAAATGAATATGTAAACTTGACATGACTTACAGCAGGGGCTCTCACCCACGTCCCCATGGTTGCACTTTTCACACCAACAGAAACCTGTGAGCAGCAGTAAACACTGAGTCATTCTGGTGGAGAAAACTGCTTTCATTGTGCAATGATGAGATTTGCAGCAGTCTCCCCAAAGCTGGTTCTTCATTTTTGTCCATTTGCTACCAAGTTGTACCATCCTGCTTTCCACAAGGAGAGCACTAGGACCCCCTTCACTGCTCACTCACAAATGGAGAGAGCCCAGAAGGGAAACTGGGAAGGATCCCAGCCAAAGCACACTAGCACTCATCCATACTGACCAAGCTGCTCTTGGCACACAGGGATCCTTCGGGATGCCCAGGAGGATGAGCAAAGCCCTGTGCACATAGTGACTTAAAGTCATAGAATCACAGAATCGTTTGAGTTGGAAGGGACTCTTAAAGGCCATCTGGTCAAACTCCCCTGCAATGAACAGGGACACCTACAGCAGATAAGATTGCTCAGAGCCCTGTCCAGCCTGACCTTGACTGTCTATAAGGGACGCCTTTCTGGGCAACCTATTTCAGTGCCTCACAACCTTTTTTGTAAAAAACTCATTCCTTAAATCCCGTCTAAACCTTTTTCCCCTTGTCCTGTCACAACAGACTTTGCTAAAGAGTCTGTTCCTTTCTTTATTAGAGCCCCCTTCTGCCCGCTGAGTCACATGCCACAGTGGGTTTGTCTGATGGGTCTTCAAGATCTTATCCTGAGGCTCTCAAATACTTCTGTGGCATGCTTTTTGTCTGTGAAGTACAAGGTTATTTTTAAGAAAACCATTATAATTTAGTGTCTAATATACCCCTTGAAGCTTGTACATTTCTTCCACTTCTACTCAGTTCTCCTAAATCCCAGACTTACATCCCTCTTCAGGAACAAAACTACTGCTTGCCTGCCAAGCATTTGTCTGCTTTCCTCTTGGTAAAATATTTTCCTCAGCAATTTCCCGTATCTCTCACAAATCCGGACTCAGTCTTTTGAAGTGTTTTCAAAAGGGGGTTTTGTTGCAAAGGGTGAGAGTCTCAGCATGCTCATGGAACATGCCAAAGTTAAGCAATCAGAAAGCAATCCACATCCCATTGCAAACAGCTTAGCTGTAGGTTGGGTCACTGGCAGAGGGCAAACCATGCTGAGGGAGTTTGGAGAGAAAATATCCTCTGATTCCCCAAGCTTTGAGAAGCGTGCTAATGTAAGGTTGGAGGAGATCCTTTTGTTAGACCATGGCCTGTTCTGCAGCCACTTTCAAAACTCACTTGTCTGGATTACCTTGTGCTTTTCCTTCAGCCATCACACAACCGGTGCTTCAAATATTTCAAATTGGCTGACTGCATTTCAAATCCCACTTTGTTCTGCATGTTTTTACCACTTAGGCTGAGGGAGCTCTACCTTCTCTCTATATATTTATTCTGTGTAATAACCAAAAATATATCATACAAGTGGAAAAATACTGGAAAGGAAAATTAAATAATTTTATTGGTTATTTCTTTGGTTGCTGACTCCACAGGCCACACAGAGAATATCTGCAGCTCTTCAGACCTGGTATTCTTTTGAAAGTCAGAAACCAGCCTTATCACAAAAGACCTACAGCTCCTTTACCTCTGCAGACTCATTCATTGCTCACAAATGGCCTGCGTGAAATTTTCCATCTAGGAGGTTTGATAAATTCTCAATATATGAAATTTCAGGATATTCGTGGCCTACTGACAGCTGTTTTGCACACCCTCTCTTACTAGTTATGTGTGTGCATTTAAGTATTGTGTTTCTCTTTTTAGAGAATTTTCCATTTTTACTACCGTAATGCTGCTGATGGTTGTGATCTCATTGCAGTTGTCACACTGCTAAAACTCCAGCCTCTCCAACCAAATGTAGAAATTTCTGCTTTTATTTAAGAACTGTATAGAAAATATGAAATGAGTTCTAGACTACTGTGAAGGCAGTGAGGTGCTGGCACAGCTGCCCATGTAAGCTGTGGTGCCCCATCCCTGCAGGCGCTCAAGGCCAGGTTGGATGGGGCCCTGGGCAGCTGAGCTGCTGGGTGACAGCCCTGCCCATGGCACGGGGTGAAACTGAGTGGGTTTTGAGGTCCCTTCCAACCCAAACCATTCTGTGGTTCTATGATACTGAGGATTGTAAATTAAGGGAAGTGTATGGGGATGAGAATTGGTCTCATAACTGGAGTTGCACAGCAGTGTTACCCATTCACCAAGGACAGAGCTCCACGTCTGGATGCTGGGATGCACTGCCTGTGCTTGCAGAGAGGCAGCGGTCCCTGCTGGTGGTTGCTCACACACCTGCCAAGGGAGATGGATAATGCTTCTGGTCAATGCACTGGCAGCCTCTGGCCTTCCCCGGTACAAAAATAAGAGAAAGAAACCAGTGTGGTGGCAGCAACTTGACCTCTTCAATGTCATCAGAGTGGGGCCATGCCCCTCAGATAGCTGTGCCACACGCTTCCTTCCCTCCCACTATCCAGTTACTAGGAATTTTCCAGTAAGCGAGACCCCGTTAGGTGTCAGTGATAAAAGCCAACCTGAGAAGAACCTTCTCAGCTTCAGTGCTGACATACTAATAAATCATTTAGCTCCTCACTTTCTAAACAAGCAGTGATGTTTGCACAAGTTTCTGCAGCTTGTGCACAGATGGTGTCCCACTGCTTGTGCTGTGAGGGATCTCAGCCTGAGCAAGAAGCTGTGCCCAGGGCAGGGGAACCTCTCAGATTATTCATGGTTGCAGTTTATGTGCTTAGCTTTGGGTACTAAACAGTGGAAAACAAGGCAGACAGCGTCTCCTACAAGTCTGGGACTTCTGGCTTGCGTCTAAGCGAGCATCTGTTTGCTCTGAGCATCTAAACCATAAACAAGCACTGGAAAAACCTTGTGAAAGCAGAAAGCTTTCAAACCCTCTAACATTCCTGAGATCCTTGAGAATTCCCTTTAAAACCCTGAAGCACCATATGGGTGCACAATGGGCCGTGTGGCTGGGCCACCTGCAGCACTGCTAGGAGCCACAGCCCGCTGGGCACCACTGACCCGCACAAGGCATATCCAGCTGAACCTCGAAGGAACACAGCGATCCCGAAGCCATAATGCAGCAGAGGTGGGTAGGTAATGCAGCAGCACCATGGGAGTGGTGGAGCAGTATATTCCCAGCCCAGAACACCACTTTCAGGCTCCAGCTGCTCCTAGCAGTGGTCCTGCTCATTTCACAGGCAGACATCCCCGCAGCAGGGATTTCCAGAGCCAGGTACCAGGACACTAAGCAAGGTAATGTGCCTGTCCCAGAGTGCGGTCAGTGCAGTGACCCAAAGGCAGTAGCTGTTCCACATCCATGCACAAGCACAGCACTCACTGAGGGCCACAGCCTGAATAAGCCCCCCTTTTCCCTGTACCAGTATTTAAATCTGAAAGCCTTGCTCTTTGTGTCCAGAAGATTGCCACGGACAGAGCAGCACATCTGCTTGGGGGATCACAGAAATTAGGAAGAGACACAGGGAAGGCACAGACTGTCTCCAACACCTCACTTTAGGCACTATCTCTCACACAGAATGACCTGTATCCCCAGAGGTAATTTAAAGCCAAGGAGACAGAGCAGGGCAGACTGAGCTGTTGTACTTTAATTTGAAGGAGTCCATGTTTCCCTGTGAACCCCTTGGGGGTTCCAGCACAACCCCAGGGACACAACGGGGCTTGGCAGCAGAGAACCAGGGTGCTCTTCCGCCTCAGGACTTGACTTGCTCCACTAACACTTTCTGGAAATGAGATTTCTGTTTATTTATAGAGAACCAAAATGAAAATATTATGTCTGCTTTCATGTTGCAGGCTTAGAAAACAAAAAACAGTCAGGGGAAAAGCATTTGTGATGGAAATTTGCCGTCCTCTCACTGGGAACATTCGGTTTGTGAGAAAAGAAGGAAATGGGATGGGAGGAAGGGATATATATATAGCGTGTATATATATACCGTGTGCACGTGTTTACATTTTATATATGTATATGCATTATATATAGAAGTAAGAACCATAATCTCAGAAGAAAGCAGGGTGAGTATTTTTCGTTAACATGAGAAGTAACTGTTCCTTACAGGGGTCAGAAGGCAAGCACTGTGTGCTCCATGGGTGTGTGTGCCCTTGCTGGGAGCTGGAGGCCTGCATGTCAGCAGTTTTAGTGAAGGCACGAATGAGACAAATGCACCTGGGCCTCAGCTCCCACCCCCAGCTTTCCCCTGGGCAGAATCCAGGGGGCTCTAGGCTCTACAGGAACCATTATCTACTGCTCTCTGGGCTTGTGAAAAGCAAACCAAAGGAAGTTCAGTCGGATATTAGGAGAAATTTCTTCTCAGAAAGAGCAGTGATGCAGTGGCACAGGCTGCCCAGGGAGGTGGTTGTCACTGTCCCTGGAGGTGTTCAAGAACTGTGGAGATGTGGGACTGAAGGACATGGTCAGTGGGCATGGTAGGAATGGGCTGATGGTTGGATGATCTTAGTGGTCTTTTCCAACTTTAATGATTCTATGATTCTAACTACAATGTAAACTGGAATACTTTTACTTTTTTCCTCCAAAAGAGCATCCCTAAGGGACTCACTGAAATGCCTTAGCTCAGCTGCACCCTGCATTTCTCCAACTTCGGCCAACTCAGTGGTTCTGACTCCCTTTACCTCACTACATGAGCCCTACTTCCTAAAAACTCGGCAGCACCTAAAGATACCTAAAGATCTGGGACTCTTCTGGAGAGGAGAAGACTGTGAGGGGATCTCATAACTACATATAAATACCTACACTGTGGGAGTCAAGTTGATGAGGGTGGTGTGCAGCAATAGTACATAGGGCAACGGGCACAAACTGAAACACAGGAAGTTCCATATTAACACAAGGAAGAAACTGGTTACTGTCAAAGTGATGGAGCACTGTAACAGGCTGCTCAGAGAGGTTGTGGAGTCTTCTTCTATGGAGATATTCAAGACCCATCTGGATACCTACCTGTGCGACTGACTGTAAGGAACCTGCTTTAGAGGGAGTTGGACTCAGCGATCTAAGAGGTCCCTTCCAACCCCTGCAATTCTGTGATTCTGTGACACCAACTGGTGCTTTTATTAAAAAGACTGAGGTCCGTTGGATAAAATTCACCCTATTCATCAATGCTATGGGGACTACAGGGTGGCTTTGTGCTGACTCTCCCTACAAAGGCAGATTGCACTGCTGCAGAGTACTTGCTGGGAACTGAATCCATCCTTTCAAGAGTCCATCGTTGGAGAAACCTGCTACATTGCAACAGAAACACATGTCTTTTTTTCTGCTCCAAGAACAGTATGGTCTGAGGAAGGCTAATGCTGTCCTTCAGTCATACTTTTAAGAGAATTCAGGGGTTGGAGCAAGATGATCTTTAAGGTCCCTTTCAACCCAAGCCAGTTTATGATTTTTTGATTTATGAAAATTGATCTCTTGTAACCTCAAAATATAGAAAATTTTCTATAGGACTTGGAGATACAAAAATCTCCCAGTGGAAAGACATTTTCCCATGCTCAGTGGATGCTGAAAGCTGCAGAGCCAAGCACACATGCAAACACAATATGGCCCTGAGCAGGCAAGCAGCACACAATGGAGCAGAAATCACACGGGTGATACCCGCAAACTTGTGCAGAACAAAATCCTTCCAGAAAAATGGCCTTGAACAAAGCAGCCCTGGGTCATTTCAGACAGCAACAAAGCTAACAACCAAATCAAACAGAGAAATATCCCAACAGATCTCAGCTCACTGAGCAAACAAACGAAGAAACTCGGGTTACAAAGAGCAGTCAGTTCAGTTATGAAACGAGGTTTTGGTACAAAAGGAAGCTTAAAGCCACCACTGGTGATCAGGCACAGGAGAGGAAGGTCACACTGGGTGTTAGGCCAACATTTTTTTTTTAACCAAACTACAGGCACCTCTTGGAAATAAGCGCTGTGTTGTAAAGCTTTTCTATTATATCTTCAGCAGGACAGGGAACCCTCAGCTACGGTTTTGGTGAGGGATCTGCAGCACAGGGCAACAGTTTCAATCCCCATGTTCTGGACCTAATAGCAAAAACATCATAAGCATGAACACAAAGGCTCCAGAAACCTCCTTCAGGCTGGCAGCATGGGCACAGAAAGGCCAGTGGGGCACAGCCATCCCAGCCTTCCTTGCCCTGGGATTTATCCCTGCTGGCATTAGAGGTTTCATTTCAGGTCACTCCAGGAACAGAAGAAAGATATAATGCTATGGGTGACAGACAGCTGTTACCCCCTGCCTTCAAGAAAATAATGATCTCAAGTTGAGGATCCTGCTGCCTTGAATCATTGCTGTTCTTTCCTCTGCGTGTGTTCACTGTAACAGATTGTTTGCTCATGTTCAGACCATAAGGTCACGACTCCGTTCTTTCCCCCTATCAAGAGTTAAAAGAAATTTGAGCATGTGAGGCTCTAAGCATGGACTTTAGAACTTGGCTTAAAAAAAAAAAAAAATTAAATTAAAATTAAAACACAAACAAAAAATACACTCAGCCAAAAACCTACCCTCTTGCTTATTGCTTGGTTACAAACAACACACAGAGTGCAATGCATCAGCCAGTTTCACTCAAGGCTGTGATAGAGCTGATGGGTGGCATTCAGGTAACTATCAGAGGAGTAGGGCACCTCCAAGTGCTCCGTGTGATTATGCGAGGTACCAGAGTTCTCTCGGATGGTGTAGAGGGTAATTTCTGCCACACAGGGGAAAGCTCTGCAGATCTCCAAGAACATCACAGATCTTTACTGAATGGAGGCAAATACAGAGGCAGGATGATGGTTTCCAGGCAGAAGCTCTCACAGAGTTTATTTGAACAGCCTAGCTGGACATTCACTGGAAAAACAGCTCCATCAGTCCTGTCAAAAGGAGTCAGAGTAGAGATGATGTTCCTCTGGCAGTCTGTCCTGCCAGAGCACCTGTGCTCCAGCACAAGAGAAAGCACTGCCACATCCTGCATCAGATGTGCTTTATTCCTCATGATGCTGATGAAAATGAAAAAGAAAAAAAGCCTTTAAGTTGGTAATGCGGCATTAAAGACCGCTTTGATGGATTTCAAAGAGCCTTGTTGAAATCAGCAACCGTGCAGCAGGGTCATGGAGCTTTCAAGGGAGACAAAGTCTGAGCACAGGGTACTTCTCTGACTCGTAACACCAGCTGCTTCCAGGGGAGAGTTTTGACTGGAGGGCAGATGGAGAGCCAGCCATTCCCACATCGGGGAGCTGGCCTAGCACCTAGCACCCACAGGAAAGGGCTGCCCTGCTCCTCCTTCAGGCCATCTCCCTTCCATCAGTGGCTTACAGCTCCTCACAGGGAGCGGAGGGCAGCGCTGAGCTCTGCTCTGTGTGACAGCGACAGGGCCCGAGGGAACGGCGTGGAGCTGTGTCAGGGGAGGGCAGCTGGGGTTGGGGACAGGTGCTGCACCACAGGGCGTTGGGCAAGGAATGGGCTGTCCACGCCACTGCCATAGGGAGAGAAGAATCTGCCTATACAAAGCAGGGCACACCAGCACACTCTTCAAGTCTGCATTTATCCTGAGAAGAAATGAGGCTGAGATGCTTCACTGGCAGCCAACTTCTAGGGGAGTTGTGCTTTCTAGGTTTCACCCACACAGTGCTGTTGCATTTGCAATTTGTAACACTTGCAAGAGAACACTCAGAGCAGAGAGGGGAAAGGAAGATCCTCTATGTGAGCTACCAACCCCTCTCAGAGGACCAGCCATTGTCTTGCTTGGCACTGAGTGCTGCAGTGCCCTGCCGCTCCAGGTGCTGGCCTCCAAACTGAGGCAGAACTGCAAACATTCAGACCCAATTAAAATGACGTTTGGTAGAGTCAATGGATACTATCCAAGATATTTCCCCAAATGGCCACACGTTTGGCTTAAAACCACTTGGCCAGCTGCCCTTTAAAAACATCCTGCAGTGGAATCACCAGGTCGGGGCCTGAAGCAATTGCTGAGCACCAGGTGAGGAGTGGCTAACCCAGGGGGCTCAGGTACAAGCCATGCACCTTTTTGACTGGAAGGGGTGGAGCCTTGATCTACCCCTCCCCACCGTCTTTTAAGAGTTAGCAGCCAAAGAAGTAGCATCTCTTTGGATAGAGATTGCACTCCTCTTGAGCCATCAATGGTTGGTATTGGACGAGGTGAGCCAATTTTTCTTCTTTGTTATCTCCTGTTGTTCTGTAGTTTGTATCCTACTAGAAGGTACTGTCGTTGCTTGCTTTTGCCATATACATCCACTTTCAGAAACTCATGCTTGCTGAGTTTAAGCATTTGGAGTTCCAAGAAGAAATGGCTCTACTTTCATTTCTTATTCTTACAGCCTTTGTGGTCCACTGTTTTTATCTGTATCCAAGTTTACTTCATATGGAGCAATAAAAGCACCATAGCCCTCAACCCACCTTGTTCTAGTTGGCAAGCAGATGGCTATGCAAACAAATTCACATCTTATCAAGCACACAGAAGATTAACACACCCATGTTTTTACTGCATGGCTCTCCTTTGAGCTAGAATGACTGTTCTAAAGACCGCAACTATGAATAGTTGTTTCTAAGGGTAAGGTATATGCTTCATCATTTATTATCAGAACAGTGTCTCCACTGAGATGCTGGTTAGGTGTCACAGTTTAAAATTCCTGTATCTTCTAAAGCACAAAAAGAGAGAAGTGACAACGTGTCACCACTAGAGCAGTTGGAAATATACACACTGGAAGGTTCTTGACATTAGATAGAATGTCAATACTAAGTTCTGCAATCATTAAACAGTTCTTTAGGTGCTGTTCTTCTTCACTTCTATTTCTCAAAAATATTTTCTACTCTTAAAAATCAGTCCAGTGAAACTCTATGGGAATGTGGGACTCTTGGTCTGCTTGTGAACTGTTGTTGGGGTCTGAACCAGCAGTGCATAAACCAGGGCAGACAGCACACTCTCTTGAAGCATATTTCAATTTCTCAACACCAAGCCCTGGTCATACTGTATGACCAACAAGACCGTCACTCCAGCTGTTTTCTTGGAGGTTTCCACAAGTGCCTGAAGTTCCCTGAGTGTCAGGCACCTTAGGGGTACCATCATCTGCCCTAAGGAGAGCAAGAGAAATACATGCCACAGATGAGGTACCCTTGCCTTCACTGGGTAGATGGCTTGCCAGGGTACAAGAGGAGCTGCAGCCAGGACCAGAGACTCAGCAAGGAAAGCCATGACTGTGGCAGCAGAGGTAAGACAGATGAACCAGCACTGAGAATTGAGCCAGAGGAGTTGCACCTGTGATTATAGAAGGGATAAAGACAGGACCAGAGGATACAACTCTGACATCTTTGTTCCATTTGTTTATATTTATACCCTTGATACACAGCACAACTGACTTAGTTTAACTGTGTACTTCCCCACAACTTACAAGCCTGCCTTGAAATTTGAGTCCTAGCCTTGTTACAACTTCCAGCTATGTTCATTCATTATCTGCTTGCAGGGAGCTACAGATTAAGTTCTGCCTCCTTCCTATCACTTACATGCACAACAGATACTTTGCTGGCAGTTTTACCAGTTTGGAGTTAAAAATAAAGCAGATACATTTGATCAGCTTCAGTGCAAGGTATGAAGGCTCAGAATGCTGGTTCAAAGAAGCTTTCAGCTAGCTATGGTGACTGCTTCATTCTTTAACTGATCAGTCAGGATGATGTTTTTTTTTCCTCCTATAATTCTTTATTTCCAAGGCATTCTTGAGAGAACTGTAAAATTCTGGGGTTCCCTCCTGTAAGCATAATTCCTGCTGCAAGTAAACACTGAGACAATGCGATACTCTCACAGTATACAACCCAAGACCTTTCTTCAGAGGAGATGTGTTATCATCTGCCTTAAATACATAAGGTCAGATTCTAATAGGCTCCCTCACAAAGAATGTTACTACTTTAACTCACCAGTAGTTCTATTAAAGCTTACTGCAGCCTTATTGCTGCAGTATAGTGTCCTTCAGAAAGGGAACTGCCTCTTGCTTGCAGCTCTTCAAGCCACATCATAGTTACTAGGATGGTGCAAACAGGCTTTTACTATTGCAGATCTAATAACAAGATCCCAATGACAATTTTAACAGGGCTTGTTGTGTCTAGCCTTGTTGACAGAGTTGGGAAAAAAAAAAAAAAACAACAAATTTATTTTGAAAATGAGTGAGTTTAGACAAAGCATTGCAGAATATTTGATATTTACAAAATATTAAGTTGTGTGCTGAACCCCAACCAGGAGGTTAACCAGGAGTCACCTGCTCTCACTATAGAAGATTCTTGCTATGAGGAAGCTTGTTCCCATAGGAACGCAGTCATGCTGGTATAATGGAGATGGCTAAAGCGTTTCCAAAAACAGCCAGCAGAATAGTTCTGCTGCATGTTCCTGCAGCTGCTCTAGTTTGAGCGTATGTATTACGTCCTATTAGATCCAGTTGAAATTACATCCCTGCAGGGGAAAACAAAACATCCTTCTATCTATAAACATACATATGTATACTTCTATACACATACATTATATATATATGTGTGTGTATGTGCAAAATATAATTTCCCTCAGTGTATATCTGAACATTAACTTTTCCCCCAGAGAGAAAATCTGGCACAAAAAAAAACAGGCATTGCAGTAAATTAGAGCTAAATCAGTGATCTGAACTTTGGAAGAGGGAATTACCAGTGTGTCAAGATTCAAAACAAAAGAACTGCAAATACACCAAATACATTTAAAAAGTCATTCCAGCAAAGCTGTTCTGTTTCGCCACACTGCCATATCTTTGAACTGTTCAATTTCCTTTCTGGCCCTTAATTGTATTTTATTGTGTGATAAACTTTAGAATTGATTTCATGGAATTCTTCTAGCAGTTAACTTCTTCACAGCTTAATGGATTTATCCTTTCCTTGGGGTTCAAGGAAACTTGAAATTCGTTTTTTCTTTATTTGAATGCAGTCTCTCTTCTCTTACTTTCTTCTGCACTTCCTTTATTCAAACAACCTGACTGATCTGAACATGAGGACTATTACATGAAGGTGCTACTCAATCTGAGTGGAGATGGCAGAAGACTTTGGATCTCTCTTGCTTGGGGACCACTTTCCCATTAATTTAATTTCAGTTGTCTGCTTACAAAAATTTCCTGCCAAAACTTTCCTGAGGGGAAAAGGCATCCCATTCAGATCAGTGTTTAGCTATCAGATGGTTTATACAAGATAAGCATATGGCAAGTTACGGTCATTCCGAGTAGCACTAAGTTGCCGGCTTGCCCCAAGCGACAGCTAGCTGTACCCTTGGCAATTCTTCTAAATTCTTCTAAATCTTCTGTCCTTCATGAGGATTGGATTTCACAGAATCGTAGGGGCTGGAAGGGTTCTGTAGAGATCATCAAGTCCAACCCTGTGCATGTTCCTTACTATAGGTCACACAGGAAGGCATCCAGATGGGTCTTGAATTTCCTCCCATCCCAATACAAAGGCAAGCAGCAGGATTTAGGGATCCTCCTCCACATACAACCCTCACTGACAAAGGAGAAAACCCAGCCTCCAGACATCTGTCTCAGGCATCCGCACCTGGGTTGGACCACCTATGCCACTACAGAGAATGCTAAGACCCTCAGAAAGTTCTTCTAGTGAGCATACGCAAGCAGCAGCAGTGCTGACTCAAGAAACTCGGGGGTTTGCAGGGAGCAAAGCTGCTCTCCCTTCCCCCCCACCCAGCCCATGGCCGAGACAGGCCCCAGCCCCACCAAGGTCACCACCATTTCTATCTTCCTCAATGTGTTGTCAATGTTGTCTGCCCTGGGAAAGAGGCAGAGCTGACCTTGCTGGGTACTATAATGCTGGAAATTTGCCCATGGCATATATTTACCCAAGAGTATTGCTCAAAGGATCCAGGCAGGGCTGTGCCTCCCTAGAGGGAAAGAGAGGGTCTCCCTGGAGGGGAGACCACGGACCAGGCCACCTGTGCAGGTACGAGGGGAGCCTGCTCTGCCTCCGATCTCCTCCAGACAGTGATGATCTGCTGCTGCTGAGGATCTCCCAGAGTTCAAAGCTGGACAACTAACTCAACCCTGAAATTCTGGAGTGAACCAAGCACGGTGCTCGTGAGGTATCACATGGCACAGAGGCAGAAGAACGTCACTAAGAAGATGCAAAACCTCAGCTCACCCCACCAAAAGTTTTCCATTCTCCTCCATTCCCACTGGAGTCGCACTCCCTGAATTTAATAGTTTCAAGAAGAGGAAAAAAAAAATCTCCTGAATTTATTTTTTTTTTTTCTCTTGTATATTAAACATTTCCAGTCAGGCTGAACTTGTGTGAGAGTCTCTGCAGTGAAGCACTCTGCCAGCATATCCCTCTGGGAACTTCAGATGCTATTTATTTAATGTTTTTACTCTTATTGAAGACTGTCTCAGTAGGTGTCAACAGCATTTTTGCTCTCTCGCAGCTCCTTGGTCAGCCTGTCCTGTGAATTGGAGGATTTTCCTACCCAAGGCAGCCAACATACTTACAGACTTGCTCACATGAATGTTTCAGAAACCTGCAGCTATGTTTTAAAATTATCTGGAGATGATTAAAAATTAACACAAGCCATGGTGATGACGGATGTTCTTCCAGGCTTCCTGCTGCAATCTTAACACCCAGCAATTCTATACTCAAGTCCAAATTATCTCGAAATGGTAAGGAATAGGATAAATCACAGCTGTCACTTTATTAAAACAGTATAAAAGTTCTTTTTAGCCATCAGTCTTGTTGTTCTGTTCTACTGCCATTGCAAGCTGCTTTTTATTTATGCCGCTGCTTAAGGAGATTGCCAGGAGCGCAGGACATTTACTCGTCTGAATAAAGGCTACTCCATTTTGGATCTTACACCTTTGTTAATTTATTGTGATACTGCAAAGACATTTTTGATTCCACAGAAAAAAACTTCAGCGAGACAAGGACAGAGATTGGGGTTGTTTTCTCTACATGTGTCCACAGTTTTTGTTTTCCAAGAGAAGGGAGGAGCTACGTGGCCGTGTTCCCATTTAATCACTCAAATAGGAGCCAGAAACTGCTACGTTCCAGTTGCAGTTTGGACGTGGCCACCTTCCTTGTTTTGTCTATTTATCTACAAGCTCACTGTGGTATGGGATAGCATTTTAGCAGCAACTAGAAAAACAGAACTCCTGTCTTTAAGACAGGTCTTTAAGAGACTGCAAAGTATAGAAAGCAAACAAACAACCACAACAGCAAAAATCCTCAAATCCAGCCCAAGATGAAGGAGTAACCTTAAAAATTCAAACATCCAAAAAGTGAGGAAGGAAAATTCAGACTGAGTGAGCAGCTTCTCAGCCCCCTTGCTGTGCATTCATCAGAAGGGAGGATGGTGTTTCTTTCTGATGCAGCTCCTTCCCTCTGTGCTCCCAAACATATGGTTTGCTCCTCCACACCGCCTGCATGTCCCGAACCTGCATTTCAGCAGCTGCCTCCACTGCAGCCCAGAGCAGCCGCAAACATCCCTTGTAGGCCTGGGGTCCGGATGCTCTCAGCTGCTACAGAAGGCTGAAATTTGCTCAAGGAAGGCATAGCCTCTGGCAGCCTTAGCAGCTAAGCAGTAAGAAGTCTCTAGCTAGAACCATGGGCACATTACATGATTCAAAGGCTTAAAATGGGACAGAGGTGAGTGCGTTTTGATAGGAAGGGCATTCCTTCCTCCTATCCCAGCCCCACCTCAGACACAGAAGCCCACCTCCTAAATTTTTGTTTCAGTGCAGGCATGCTTCGGTATTTCAAAGGAAAGGTCAGAAGAATTTCTAACATGGAAGAAGCAACGTGTTTTTCTTGTTCCTGCTCTTTGAGCTGCCATAATGATTTTGACCAAAGTTTTATGAAAAAAATTTAGGCCTAAAGAGGATCTAACAAAGAAAACACCATGGTCTTACACTGTAAAACGTCAAGTCATCTTAATAAAAAGCTCTTGCCACCAGCCTCACCTAAAGGTACTGTGAGTCAGAGGAATGATATGGATTCCAGGTCTCACCACTTAATTGGAGTGCCCTAATTTCTTTAAGAGACAAATATCTACCCAATTGGCCCTGCCACCCACTTCTTGCCTTCTGGTGTTCTCAGGAACCGTTCAAGGCAGTACAGCAGGCACATCAACACCAGAAATGCCACACCTCTTAATATTAAATAATGAGGTTCTCTGCCTTTGTGATGTGTGTCAGCTGATGTGTGCAGGCAACGTTTCACCTTTGCTGTGGCTACCTGCTTCTGCTCATCCTGCCAGTAACACACGGGATCTTGCTCATGCTGTTCCAACCATAACGTTAGGCAATCACAAATCTCTCCCACTTTATAATTACCATGCAAAAATTCGGTTTTACGTTCACTGGCTACTGCTGGCACATACCTTAGGACAAGGCAAGAAAATAAAGTTCTTCATAAGAGGCAACTGTGGATCTATGCACTTCCAGGAAATCTGTTTTTCAAAGATGACAAGCAGGTTAGTGTCAAGCTTTCATGCTCAATTAGTAAAGGCAGACCTCAAAAATAAAACACTCAGGCTCCTGAAAAATTTCCAATGGGAAGCAAGTACTTAGCATTTCTGAGAATCAGGCTAAATTTACAACAGACAGAAGGTTGGGGTCTGGCACTGGAACAGGCCTTTACCATCCAGATGCAGTATTAGTATTTCATAAAGAATTTGTACTGTCCTTATCCAGTTTCCATTCCTGACTATGGCTTTCAGTGAAATGCATTTAAATTCTCTCTACTTTATTTCTGCTAAAAGCTCCTTTTAAGCAGAATTATTAAATTCACATACCAAGTCTTCCTTCAATGTTACAACTATTTCCTCTGCTGAAATACAATTCTATTCCACAAAGAGACTTTGGGAAGAGAAGAAAAAAAGCACTTGTAAGATTGCATATTTGCTGTTTCTCCAAAGAGCACAGCAAGCATGCTCAAAGATTACAGAAAATCTGCTGGGACCTGGCAGTGAGGTCCATGACCATTGGTGACAATTGTTCCCGTTGTCAACTACAGAAGCAACAAAGTACTGCCTCCAGATGCCTTCTTTGCTGAGTTTTGTGTAGCAGCGTTACCAGGCTGATCCTGGCAGGTAGAAAACAGTGCTGTCAAAACTACAAGAGAGAATCACATTTACTTTTCCTTCCACTAGCTGCCTCCACTCCACAGCTCTAACAAGTGTCAGTGACCATGAGAAGCCTGTTTTTATCACTAAAGCACACAAACAGTAAACTGAGGATGCTCGAGCACTGCCCTGGCTACTCATGTTGGTGGCGCAGGACTAGTTGGTCTCACAGAGTTAACTCTCAGTTCAGTACAAATCCTGTCTCCAACTAAGGCTCCAGGCAAAGTTTTCAACTCTACAAAGTGACATTTTTTTCAGTTTGAGGAGGCAAGCCATCCAGGAGCACAGCTTCAGCTTCTGCGGCCTTCCACATTTGCTCTTCACCCTTGCATTGCAACAGGACTTCGCACTGACTATATTAAAGCCAAGATAGCAGATGTTAAAACCACAACAGCATAAGGCTTCCCCACTTGGGTTCACTTTCTTATGAAAGCAGAGGCACCATTTTTACAGGCTCATTTCTCAGAGCGGCAAATTGCTGCACTTTCACTTTTTGTCCAAACTCCCTCCACCCTCCCAGCGTCTGCACTCACCTGTGTCACCCCAGGTTCCTCACTGTCTCCAAACACTCACAGCTGATGAGCCTCTCTTCCAGCTCTTCGTGCACTGTGTAAAAATGTTATCACGCTCTGCCACTCCTGTTACCACTTGTTGTCCAGCCACTTACATAAGCCCATGACCTCTGAAATAAAAACATTTGCTTGCACTTGGGCAGAGCTGGTTGGTTGGAAGAGAAATTGGAGAGGAAAATGATTTAAAAAACAGTCACAGAAGCAAGTTTCCAGAATATGTATTTTTGGTTTTCCTTTCAACTTTGCTATTTCCTCTAGTCCACCACTTCTCCCCATCAAAGAAAAAAAGTTTCAACCAGCAAAGTCAATTTGTTTAACATTTCCACATAACCTTCAGCAGATGGGACTCCTGTAGCACATGGAGTCACCTAAAGCCTTGCTAAGCACAGATCAAAAGGATGCACGGAACTGGAAAAGAACATTCACCTTAGGTTTCATATCCATTTATATTTGCTACGAAACATATAAATAGGTCTAGAGAACCTGGTATTTCTGACATGCCAATTATCTCTGTACTCTGGTGCCCTGCTCATTAACAAAAATAGCTTCACTTTTGACTGAGGAAGTCATGTTTTTGTTGCATGGTGCTTTCTCAAAATGGGTTCATTATTTTGTGCAAAAGAAGGGATGTTTTAATCCCCTTTCAATAACACTGTTGGATAAGACAGCACATACATACACAGCACCCACAGGGCAGTTCATTTATGTTAGCAGAGAGGCATTTGTGGAAGTCTGCAGAGGCAGTGGGGCTGATGGGCACGGATATGCACACTGCAAATGTCACATGGGGTGAAAGAGCTGGATTAGTAATTTAAATAAACAGTAAAATAAATATTTTCAAAGCTAAATAACAATCAAAATACATAATGGGTTTTCCCAGCTCCTCTAATTTTGATGCAAGGAGGTTCAATCAGCTCAACCATTCCCATGAGCATCCCTGACTGCAGGCATCACACTGTCAAATCAGGTGCTAAAACACACCTGGATACAAGTGTGCACAAGGTGGGCTGACGCTTTTCTCCAGCTTTGGAGGAGCTGTACAACAGAGGTCATGCCTCCAGCATCAAACAACACTTAATATTTATCCCACCACAAGAGTAATTTAATGAAAGGAGCGCATATTTCTGCACACATCAAACCTGCCCCCAAGTTAGAGCGGCCTCTGGACCCGCACCCAGCACTGAGATGATGGCCCCCTTTCACATGCCTGAACACCTGGGAGAGGCTGCGTTTGGAAAATACGCTCTGAGACTCAGTTGCCCTAGCAAGCTTTTTGGGCTCCGGAGCAAAACAAACACAGTGACTGCATCCCATCAGACATGCAAGGGGTAAAAAGTCTGTGCATGAAGGCTGCAGGTCTGCATTTCCTTGCATTATTTCAAAGGGTATGATGCAGCCACAGGAGTGCAGAGCATCTCCCCAATGGGTGGGTGACAACAGCTGGGCTCTGCCCTGGGGAGGGGAGCCTATGCTTAGGCCTGCCACCTCCCACCCAACCCATCTATCTCTGATGTGCCGCAGGGTGAGCACACCAGTGCCATCTGTTAGGAAAGCGTCACCTCAATCTGCAGTGGGAATGCTCACCTCAAAATCCATCTGGACGAAAGTGGGATTTGAGAAACACTCTCTTTTCCCCAACATTTCCCATCCTTTGCTCAGCACTGCCTGCTTGGATTGCTAAGATTGCCCATGCAGTGCTAGCATGCTGCAGTGCTCCGGGGACATTGGGGCCTTGCAGGCAAGGTTTGGTGGCACCAAGGGCCATTGCAGGCCAAACCTTCATGAACGAACCTGTCACAGAGCTCAATTCTAAAGTCACTGAATGCTCAAAAGATCAATTTTGAGAGGAATGCAGAAGCAACTCCATCGCTTCCTCCAGTAATAACATTAGATTTCTCTCTGCAACCAAATAATCCATTTTGTTTATCAAATTAGCAAACTTTTGATCGAACCACAGGGGACGTTATGCTATTTGTGACAGCTTGGAAAGGCTGTAAATCTTCCACCGGCTGTAACGGGAATATCACACAAATCATTGTAACGCTTTATGGAGCGCACGTTGCTATCTCGCACGAACCATATGTTGTGGTGTTTGTGTTATCCAACCCTTACATAAGCCGTTGATGAAATTACCATCACAAGACAACAGCGCTGACGGGATGGAGCAGGGAAACCGGACGGCGCGGTGGCCCTGCCGGCTGGCCGTTGTTTTGGGATGGCGGGGAAGGCGCACCTTGCGAGGCTGGGGATGAGAGGGTGAGAGGGATGCAGCGCGTTCACTCCAAAGTGCGGGGTTAGGGATGGGGCTGAGCCGTCGGGAAGCCTACGGGATGCTGCAGGAAGGAGCCGTGCGCTCCGGACCGCCCCAGGACCCGCAGCGGTAGCGGTGCCAGCCCGGCGGGCCACGTGCCGCTCACCGCGGGCACAGACTCCACCTCCCCCGGCTCCCGCCCGCCCCCACGCATTCAGGAAGGGAAGAAGAGGAGGAGGAGGAGGGAAAGGGGGAGGAAAAAAAGGGAAAAAAAAAAAAAAAAAAACGACAGAGGGTGAAAGGAGGGAGCTCGCGGAGACCCACCCTTCTCCCTCCTCCTCCTCCTCCTCCTCCGGGTTGCTGGCCGGGCTTTTGTTTTCCTCCAGCTCCCCGTT